>CAUZXS010004917.1:50000-125000 GCA_963585895.1 Sepioteuthis lessoniana
AAGTTTTTCTTTACACACAGTTAAATGTCAAAAACATTTCTATATCAAGCAATTCAGTTCAGGTCCAGATAATGTGTCTGCAAAACCATCAGACAGGCCTTTGGAAAGTGACAAGTTCTTCAACTGAAGAATTGATTGATTTTAACAGCATGCCAAGAGGTTAGAGAATTGTATACATTGTACATTGATATCTATATTTGTTGTGTAGTTGTTTGAAAGGTTTGTTTTTTTTACATAGATTTATATGACATCAAGTATTCCTATCTAATACAAACAATTGATAAACAGTTGTTTGTTTCGGTTTGATTTCTTTCGTTAATGGCATATCAGCCTTCATGGGTTATCTAATACAAAAGCCATTGTTGTATAAGAACAACAGTGCTAATATTTAAACCCATTGCAGGATGCATAATGGAGTTCAAGCTTTTACCAAGGGTATTAGTCTGAAGGTGAATGTTATAATGTGACTGGAGTTTGAACTCATTTTCTTCCAATCCGCAATTCAGCACTTTAAACATTACACTACAAGGACTCCTCTATAAACAGTAGTATAACTTCAAGCTCTTCTATCTAATACTAATAATTTGCACACAATTATATGGTTTCAAGTCAACACTTGTATTTAATCATCATTTATCACCAAGCAGTTATATGGTTTCAAATAACTCATCATAATAACCCTTAATAAAGAATCATAGCTTCAAGTAATTTTTATTACAAACAACTTATATGCAGTTATATGGTATCAAATATTCCTGTCTATATATACATATGATTTTTAAAATTAAGAAAATTTGGTATTTCTTTTTCTCCCCTCATCACAAACTTGTCAACATTCATTCACCAGCACTCTTGATCCATATCTCCAACACAACATATGTATTCATTTGTACAAATATTATATATATATATATATATATATATATATATATATATATATATATATATATATATAAAATAGCTGAAGTACTTCTATATACAGGGTAAAAAGCCAAATCTTTCATCATAGACATGATAAGATTAACAAACAAAAGACAAAAATCCTTTTGAATTATTTCATTCCTATAAACAATGTTTATTTTACTATTTAAAAAATTTGGGGTGTCCTCGTGGTGTAATGGTTAAAGCGATGAACTGCGGAATCGTAGTACGCGAGTTCGTACTCCAGTCGCGCTATTACGTTCACTTTCGGGCAAATACGCTTGGGAAAGGTATGAACCCCCTTATTCTCCCTCCAGCTATGGGTAAATAGTAGGACGGACTAGGTTCTTACAGCCTTGGTGAGGCAACTAGTCTAGGAGAAGGAAAACTCTGAATTCAAACCTGTTAAACTCCGCTTAAAAATTGACCTTGTGTCATATCCTGCCCGAGCGGAGGGGTTGGTAAATAGTACTATTTAAAAAATTTACACCAAATATTTACAAGTGGTAATTGTTACTAGCAAAGATAATTTCAAATAGAGATTTACCAATGATATTTTCTTATCTTATGAAGTTGATATTCTTCTGTGAAAAATTTCATGGAATTTGTAGAAAAATATTTAATTTGAGTATTTCTTAAAAGATGTACCAATTTAAATATTTTTGTTTTGACTGTTAGTCCTACCTAAGCAATAATGTTATGCAATTATCTTGTATCTTCAGCTTGAAGAACTAACCATAAACCTAATTAGTAATTCATAATTAAATGTGAATAATTATATCTAAGAAGCAAATAATTCATTAAATTTAATTTTACTAATTTAGGTTCAGTATAATTAGTTATGTCTTGCAGCAATATGGATTTCCACTGAATATCATTTATTGATAGAAATTTCCTCTCAGTGATTACCTGCCCCCTTCTTACAAGGAAAAGATTTTTTATTTTTATGATAAAATCTTCAATAAATATACACATACTGAATTTAATGAATAAAAAACTGGCTGTCTACAAAAGGTAAAATACAACAAACTTTGAATTTTGATAAAAATAGATAACTTTGAAAATGCAAACAAATAAGTGAAATGAGGAATAGTTAAAAAAAAAAAAAAAAAAAAAAAAAAAAAAGGCAGTGAGCTTCTGGAGAGAAAATGTAAATAATGTCGGGGAAAAAAAAAAAAAAAAAAAAAAAAAAAAAAGGAGGTGGGGAATTGGTACACAACAATTTAAACACAGCATAGTAAATATTTATACAATAAATAGGAATATGTTATGGGTAATAAAGGCAGCAAGATTCTAAAAAGTACATTTTTTTCCTCAGTTCATATTTGCAATGGATATAATAGATTTCATAAAAACAAGCCCTCCCCTCCCGACCCGCGCTAATTTGCCTGACTATTGCTCAAACAATAGGTGATGCCTACATTTAAATATTTTTCGAGGAAAAAAGATAAGAGTTATCTCCCATAGAACAGTAAGACTAACAATAGCCATTTGTACAAGTCAACTGATAAGCCCTAAAGAAAAGATTTTAAAAGCACAAACTAGAGAAATAATTGTGTGTGTGTGTATATATATAAATAAATAAATAAAAGAGAACTATAATACTGTCTCTGTCCAATTTACATAGAAATTTCCCATAGTAATAGTAACAACTATTTACAGAAAGTGTCAAGTAAACATTCACTAGCAAAGCCTGAAGTGTAGATAGCTCTGTAAGAATCCAACTCACTAATAAAGGTTTGCGAGTATAATTCAATAGTCCTTCCACTATGAGGCATCTCTAAAAGTTACTTAAATAGATGAAAATAAAGAGATCTAAACTCCATTTTAAAATATCAGAGAGGAATCTTAAGAGAGCATAAAAAATAATAAACATTAAGATTTATCATCCTTATTCTTTGTGCTGTAAGTCTAACCAAAATTTAAAAATACTAATTCTTTACACAAATTTCTTTCATACACAATAGATAGATACATTAATTTCAAAAGCATCTAATGTAATGAATTAACAACTTGAAACAACCTTCAATCATTTCTAACTGTAAGCTTGATATTTCAAGCTGAATATTTATAAGATACACCTTAAGATAATCTAGCACTTCTTACAAATACATCGAACCAAGTGGAACCTCAGCTGTATTGTCTGGAGCAAGAAGTATTGGACCCTATTTGAACATAGATAGAATGGAGTTTGTTGTAAATAAAAGAAAGAACCATCATCATTGTAAGGGGAAAGCCTCTAAAATTAATAGATCAGTTCACATAGCAAGGCAGCAATATCTCATCTATTTAAAGTAATTTCAACATGTGCATAGGGAAGGTGTGGAATGCTATTGACAGGTTGTTAATCATATAGAAATCTGATCACATTGATAAAATAATGGACGCATAACCAAGACTAATGAAACACAAGGAGAAAAAGCGAGACTGGAGCTATACAAGAATTCTGCATACTGTTTTGAACAAATCCTACTATTTAACACTAAGAGTTCTATTCACACAGTAAAAAGGTCCCAAGTATTGCTATGTAATATCAATTCAATTTAACAGTGGTCATTTGTTTGTACACAATTAAATGGTTTCAAGTATGGTAAATGATGAAATAGTTCAATTTGACCCATGGATAGGACCCTAACAGGAAATACCACGCTTAACTAACTTAAGAGTAATAGTAAGGAAGGGGTAATCCTCACTCCCCAAACCTCCAGGGCCCGAGCCTAATCATCAGATGGTTTAGTGTCATATCCAAGACACTAAATAGGGAAAGTCATCCCATTGCTGATATGCAGTCAATTATTTTCCAACACCAGATGATTGGGCTGAAATATATATATATATATACACACACACACACACTAGCAGGCATAAGTTAAGGAATGGAACGATAAATATTTAAATGATTTTTACTTGAAAAAATTTGCATGTACATTTATGGTTTGGTTTGGTTGTTTAATGGCATATCAACCTTTTTAGGTTATTTAATGACCAAGTCATTCTCCTAGAAGAACAGTAGAGGTACTATTTAACCTACAGCTGGGAGGATAAGGGGGTTCATACCTTTCCCAAGGGTATTTACCCGAAAGTGAACATAATAGCACGACTGGAGTATGAACTCACTTACTACGATTCCACAGTCTATCGCTTTAACCATTACACCATGAGGACACCCCTGTACGTTTCTGAAATTTTCCCAAAATATACTAAGAACCTATATGTATTTATTACATATTAAGTTTAAAAAATTTTTTTCAGAGTAAATTGATAGTGAACTAAAAAAATAAAAAGATACATTTTGCCAGGGTCAGAAGTTAAGGAACGCTGTTGAATTATAGTAATTTAGGTAACTTTTAAACAACTTGATAGCTAATTTTGGTTTATAGTCAACTGATTTTTAAGTAGGATAGTGGCAAAAAGCGTGTAATTGTTAAACTTGAGAAGAAAAAAAAGATCATTTTAGCAAATCATGACGGTAAATCATATTCTGAAATTACTGGCATCATACGAAGGTCAAAAAGCATTGTTTATTGTGTAATCAGTAGATTTAAGGTTGACAAGACACTTGAACCAAAACCGAGAACTGGCAGGCCTCCTATGACTACCAAACAGGAAGGTCAGTGATTGTTAAAATGTCTTTAAAAGACTGTTCTGATACAGTAACATCTATTTCTCATGCATTTTGTGAGCAAATAGGAGAGCCAATCTCTAGAAAAACTGTTTCTCGTAGGTTTAAATAAGGAAAAATTAGCAGCTCGGATTCCATGTCGCAAACCTTTGATTTCAAAGAAAAATCAAAAGGTTCATCTTGACTTCACCACAGATCATATCCTGTGGACAGAGGAACAATGGAATATGGCTCACTTTAGTGATGAATCTAAATTCTACTTGTTTGGATCTGATGGTAAGAGGTTTGTAAGACATAAAAATGAGGAACGCTTATCTCCTCAATGCGTTAAGAAAACTGTAAAATTTGGAGGGGGGAGCGTAATGGTGTGAGGAATGTTTTCTTCAGCAGGAGTAGGACCCATTGTTCATTTTCACGGTAATATTAATGCCAGTGTTTATAAAGAACTTCTTTGCCAGCATTCTCTTCCTCATTTACAAAAAGAGACAATTGAAACTCCAATATTTATGCAAGACAACATGCTTTGCCACAAAGCTAAAACTCATTTAAGTTTTCTTGAAGAGGAAAAAATAGCCATTATGAAGTGGCTATGAGAAAGCCCAAATATGAATCCTAGAGAGAATGTATGGACGATCATAGGAGAGATAGCTAAGAACAGAAATCCTCAAAAAATTAATGACTTATGGGGTTTTCTGAAAGAAGAATGGGAACGTATCACTATCACCATTTGTAAGAAGTTAATTGACTCATATGGTTGAAGATGCCAATAAGGTAATCCAATGCAAAGGAAAATTAACTAAATAATGAATTTTTCTTTGGTTTATATATTGATCTAACAAGGATTGATGATGCGTTCCTTAACTTTTGACCAGGGCAAAATGTACATTTTTGTTTTTTCAGTTGACTATTAATTTACAGTAAAAGAAAATTTAGAAAACTTTATATGTAATAAATAGATTTATGTTCCAAGTATATTTTGTGAAAATTTCATAAAAGTACATGTAGATTTTTTTCAAGTAAAAATCATTTAAATATTTTTTGTTGTTCCATTCCTTAACTTATGGCCACTACTGTGTGTGTGTGTGTGTATATATATATATATATATATATATATATATATATATATATATATATACACACACACACACACAGATATATGAATGTGTGTATATATGTACATATATGCATCTATGAGTAAATATATATAATAGTCTCTCCATATTGGTTTGTGTGTGTATACATGTATATTCATACACAAACTTATATATATATATATATATATATATATATATATATATATATATATATATATATATATATATATATATATATATATATATATATATACATACATACACACACACACACACAACTCTAAATACATATGCACAAACATTGACACACACACACACATATATATATATGAGAGGGTATATTTAGGCAGCAAATATTTCTCGGCATATTTTATAAAAGATAACTAAGATTTCAAGTAGAGTGTTTCTTTTTATTAGCCTTTTCACGTTCTTGAGTGCAATGTAGCAACTGAGGATGAAAGCTGTGTAATAATTGTCTGAAATTTCTGATGTTGTACATGTACATTTGGTCACTGTTGGTAATGTTTGTATAACACCACCACAGATAATGATTTTTTTTTTATGAATGAATATTTTGAATTAGAGTGTTCATCATATGCAGTTGAACATCATGCCTGTTGGTGCTGGTTTGAATGTGTAGAATATATAGATCGTGTCTATGAATTACTAAGGCTGTAGAACTATGCACCGGTGTCATAATTCTACATTCACATATAAGTCAAACTACTGTCACACTCTCTTGACAACTAACTAGCCTTTTAACTAATGCAAGCATCATTAGTATACACATTAATAATAACATTTTGGGGATACCCCCCCACAAAAACAGACAACCCACACTTAATCAAATCTCTTAATTTAGGAACTACAATACTAAAATCAATTTTACACAGGGGCACAATACAAAAGCCTTGGTGGTTCAGTTATGCAATCCTGATCTGATTACAAAGTAATCAAACCAATGCCAATGAACTATACATGCATCATCATGTCATACTGCTAGCACAGATCTCCTTGACCTTCTCTTGCTACCCATCTCTATCGTTCATTGCCCCTGGCAGGTCTTCAAGGCTACATCCTGTATTGGCACAGAGCAGTTGTATATAGGTTCTAGCAGGTCATCCTGCCTTTGCTCCTCCATGTGATGGGGTCCACAGAAGTAGGCTACTTATGAGTTTGTCCTTACTTCTCTAGCAGTGTCCTGCATGTCCGATTTGTCTAACTTGAATAGTTTTTGTGATGGATGGTATGTGGCCGTACAGCTGCTGCTTTGTTGGGGGCTGCCTCTAGGACTTGTTCAATATTGCTTGCAGCATTCTTGTGTAATTGCCATCAAGCTTTTCCTCCATACATTTATTTAGTGTCCATGTAGTGCATCTATATAGCAGTATCGACACGACTGCTGTTTGTAGAAAACTGCATTTTATTTTATTGGTCAGGTCTGACTTCCATATGACTGATAGCCTATCAATAGCTGTCCATGCCTTTGCTAGTCGCATGTTGATGTCTGTCTCAGTTGATGAGACACTGCTTCCTAGGTAGGTGAACTTGTCCACTAGTTTTAGAGAACTACCATTTAGAGTGAAGATGTCAACTCTTTGATTAAAGCACATGTATTCTGTCTTGTCTGCGTGACATGGAGACCTATGCCAGCAGATGCTCGTTCTAGACAATGTAGCAGGGTTTCGGCTCAGGTGGGTGTATTTGCAAGAAGTCCTATATCATCAGTGTAGTTCACATCCATAATTGTTTGTGTGTGTATATGTGTGTGTGTGTTTTTGTTTAATGGCCTATCAACCTTTATGCCAAAGACATCCTTGTAGAAGAACAGTTGTGATACTATTTAAACCATAGCTAAAAGAATAATGGGGTTCATACTTTTCCTAAAGGTATAAGTTCAAAAGTGAATGGAATAGCATGACTGGAATTCAAACTCACCTACTTTGAGGTCACAATCCAGCACTTTAGCCACTCTGCCATGGAGACTTCCCTTTTGCACTACTTGTAATGTTACTGGGACTACAACTACTAAGAGAATACTAGTCCAAACACATTAGTTTATAATCATATATTATTGATGTAGTTCATCTATTATTGTATTATGTAAATCTCTGTGTGTCCCTACATTCTATGATCAATAACAAAATAGCTTACATTTTTAATACATACTGACACTTCTATACTCTTAACTTTTCAATGTGTATTATATTTATTAAAAACAGTTTTTATCAGAGAAATAGAGACGTATAATTTGCATAGGAATTTTTAAAAGCATTTTTTAACAGATAATTGTACTGTGTTACACATTTTTAATTTCATTGATGGATAACTTTTGTGAACTGAATTATGACCAGAAAATCCAGTGAACACTTGCATGCAACATACAGAAACACTGGACAACTACTTTGAACTTATTAGGTCTCATCAGCATTGTATACTGTGATACCCCCATCCAAAAAAAAGAAAATGGATAATTTCTATATTAAAATTATTGAGGTGTAAGCATGAAAAGAAAGAATTTTAACTTTTTAACCTGCTTTCTCATTTGTTCATTTATCTGTAAGTAAATTATGAAATAAAACTCTTGCAATGTTTATATTTATCATAATATCACAATAGGGAAAATTTAATTTTGGGACATTCACTGTATATGAAAGTCATTCAATAAATAGAATTTTGCCTCAGGAGTTGGCAAGAGAAAATACTGTTTAAAATTGCACCTTTTTCCAGAAAATCAGTTGTGATAGGTCCTTTCATGTCCCAGAACATAGTCAGCATGAACTTCTATACTGACCAGAACTTTTTCTTTAACTGAGGGTCAGTGTGTTTTCACTCTATGAAACTATCTTTTCAACTTGGGCTCATGTTTAGCCAATTTCTAAGTATTTTTTTTACTAAAATATACTTCTCCATACACATCAAACATTCTATAAATTTCAAATTGTTTGCACTTATCAGTTACAAAAATTGGTGATAGAACTCTGATTCATTTTGAACAACTTCAAAACAAATAATTTTTGCTATAAAACAATTCCAATCAATGTATAGCTTACATTTATAGAAAATGAAAAAAAATTTATTTTGCTTTTTAAAAAAATTACCCTTATTTACTGAATGGCCCTTATTCATTTTATGTAAAAATATTAACAGCCCTGTCAGTAAGGTTTAGAATATGTTTATTGTATTCTTTGCAGGGAGATAAGATATCTTTACAAAAGGAGTGTCCTGTATGACTCTAAACTGTATCTGATGGTGAAGCTTCCTTTCTGGGGATCTGGGGAGAATGGAGTACCTTTTCATTACCATAACTCCCAGATTCACTCTTACTCAGAGTTGTAGCAACTATTAGGGTCGCATCTATGGGTCAAATAGATCTGTTTAAAAATCATTCCTATTTCGTAAGACTGTGTGCAAAAAAAATCTATTAAGAAACAACTACACAAAAAATGTGAATATAAATGTATAATGAATGAGATTATCTATGAGGCATAAAATAACCCTAGATGGGTTGACATGCCATTAAAATCAATCAATCAATCAAAAAAATACCAATCTATGTTCAGAGTAAGAAATTCGAATTGACTTAGCATATTGACAAAAAGAAATACAGGAAATAGATGTTTTGCAGAAAATATTGTGTCTATAAGAAATCTTATAAAGCCATCTAAAGGATGGATATTTGGCTAGTTTAAAAATTAAAAAAAAAAAAAAGTATGTTCTAGATTTTTTTTGACGATCCAAATATACTCAGATCAGATTTAAATCAGTAAGCAATGCTCTTTGCCAAATTAAAAATTTAATTCATTTACTTAAGTGTCAACTCACAGGAACATTTTAACTTTATCCTATTTACCAATCCCTCCGCGCGGGCAGGATATGACACAAGGTCAATTTTTAAGCGGAGTTTAACAGGTTTGAATTCAGAGTTTTCCTTCTAGACTAGTTGCCTCACCAAGGCTGAAGAACCTAGTCTGTCCTACTATTTACCTATAGCTGGAGGGAGAATAATTGGATTCATACCTTTCCCAAGGGTATTAGTGCTATGTGAAATGCAATCAGTCTCGTCCAGGATTTGAACTCGAGTCGCCATGTCCAATTCCTGCGACGATAACAATTACACCATGGGCATTTTAACTTTATGAATGAAAGCATTTCTATCTGTGGTTAATTTGTAATCTTGAAAATGTTAAGTATGAATAAGTGTCTACCAGACAAAGACATGAAATAGTGGCTGTCATTGTTTTTTAAGCAAGTTTAACAAAGAAGTTCTAATTTTTGTATTATTTTATATTCAAAATTTTTTTTTAAAAATGGCACCCAAATGGCTTGCAAATTCTATGGATCTGCACCTGAATTTCAGCACAGACCTGGGCAAGGTTGTATGGAATACTGGATGTTGTCTTGCTGCAGGTCTTCATACCACTGTTGTGGTCCCAAGGGAAAACAATTTCATATCAGGTTGAACATGATGTCAGACAGCTCCTGGTTATACCACTTCACTGTAGAAAATTACTCTGCCACACTGGTTGATGGTTTCACAACAGTGAGGAACAGACTTTCTTTTTCAAGACTAGTTGTTCTGAGCAAAGTTAGAGAGCCCAGCCTATCTGACTACTTTATTTTACTGAAATGGAGAAGAGATAGATTCATATATTTCCTAAGGCAATAGCGGAAAGTGGAATACAAAAAAACTTATTCAGGGTTTCAACTTGGTTCACCAAGTTCATTTTCTACAATAATAACCACTTCTGTACAACATACACAAAAGCTATGTCCTTGAAATACAAGGATCATTAAATAAGTTTCCAGACTTTTTTCGGAAGTCCTCTTGTGTGAGCATGGCAATAACCTTTGTCACAGCCTCTTTCATTTCCTCAATTGTCTCATAACGACAGCCTCTGAGCTTAGGGAATAACCAAAAGTCATAGGGAGCAAGGTCTGGACTATAGGGACAGTGAGGAACTGTCTTGATGCCCATCTTGCTCAAATAGTCTGTGACAAGGGTGGAGTTGTGGACTGGCGCATTTTCCTGGTGGAAATGCCACTGATCTGATTTGAAGAGTGCTGGCCTCTTCCTATTGAATCTCTTCCTGAACTCCCTTAAAACCTCAATATAGTAACCCTAACCCTTTGGCCAATCAACTCTGGTATATTGACTTCCTTACTCCTGCCACACCTCTCATCATCCTTCACAGACTCCCTGCCTTCCTTGAATCTCTTATGCCACTCAAAAACTCATGCTTGATTCATGCAAGATTCTCCAAAAGCAGTCTGAAGCATTCCATACGTTTCTGTGGCATTTTTTCCAAGTTTAAAACAGAATTTTATTGCATATCATTCTTCTAAAGTGTCCTCACGTCCAGATTGCATTTTTGAAATTCACCAGCTGTGACAATCAGGCTTTAGTAGGGTGTATTCTAATTCCTGCTGTAGCTGTTGATTTGAACCTGAAATCATAAAAATTGGCCAGTCATCTCATAAGATGTATAGCAATAACATACTGAATTTTCTAGAGTCTATGACAATTTTAAATGCCTGTACAAAAAAAAGTCTGGAAACTTATTGAATGCACCACATATAAGACAAAAATCACTCATTATACACTGATATATTCAGATTAGTTTCTGCATCTTGACATTACAGTTGTTATTCTCCAACATTGTTCAGTGTTCTCATTTTGCTATTCATGTTTATCAGTTTATTGGTTCTTAAGATGTTGCTAATCTTTTCAAATGAACTAGAGAATGTGACTTTTTCATGTACTGCCCAATCACACTTTACCAAATGTTTCAAACTACAGTAATTATTTGTGTATAATACGCACCTCTAACTTTGAGCTATGAAAATCTCTCGTATAATATGCATTGATTTTTTTTTAATTTGTAGCAGATGAATTTAAGCTAGATTTTAATTTTTTTTTTTTTATCTGGTTTATATCAACTAAAAATAAGAATCTATAAAGTTAATGTTTTGAAACATAATATTTACACAGTATTAAGAGCAAAGGTTTACCCAAAAATCTAACAAACTTTCAGTGAGAAAATGTTCACTTAAGAAAAACAAATTAAAAATAAATGTACATTACAGTGGCTATTTCTCTGTAGCAGCATAAAACATAAGTGTTTGTTACACATTAGTAAGTTTGGACTATAGCTATAACTTACTTTTGGTAATGTCATCCCAAATAAAATGATGCATGTGGCAAGGGGGAAAAAAATTAATATTTAGTTCACATGTATATGCACCCCTAACTTTTGGCCTGAAAATCTGGAAAAATAGAGTGTCTTATGCACAAATAATTAGTATGTGTCCCATAAGAAAATTTAGGTGATAACTTGAAGCCTTAAACCTAATGCCATTTTGTCTGCCTCTTCAAATGAATCACAGTATATGCCTTGTATTATTCATAGTGTAATTAGGTGGGAAGATTTCAGAGTCTCAACCCTAATTAATGTCTTTCCTTTCTCGATTAGAATCTCCTACATGGTATTCTTTTTGAGGCCAACTAAGAAAGTTATTACAGCTCAACATGTACACCTATTTTTGTGGATGCTAAAATGAGAATAATTTGCCTCCATGAATTAAACAAAGGATTTGGTTTGAAATTTCCAGAACAGGTAACCTCCTGGGAATTTTGAAATATCCTTAATTCAGACACCTGAAGAATGACAGAAATATAGTAACTATGTACTTACCTAACCCCTACACCACGAGGAGGATACAACACAAGGTTAATTTTCAAAGTTCAGTTGGTTTGAATTAAGAGTTTTCTTCCTTCTAAACCAGTTGTGGTACTAGTCCACCTTCCTATTTACTCATACCTGGAGAGAGGACAGATAGATTCATGCCTTTCCCAAGGGCATTAGCATAAAATAAAACACTAACAGCCTAATCTAGGATTTGGATTGCTTGCCAAGTCCATTTCCTATGATGATAACCACTACACCATGAGTGTCCTCAAATAGTGTGACAATAGCAATAATAAAGATAAGAACACTAGACAGACTACATCAGTGGATAATGATAATCTTTCATTTCAGAGATTCAGATTCATGTTTCACAAATATTTCTAAGGAGAAAAAAAACCAAAAAAAACCTTAAACTAGAAAGGCATCATATTCAATTAATAATAGTTTGTGATAGTTTATAGTTTTGATGAAAGAGGAAAAATAATGAATTTTAATTAGATATTTAATTATGAGGTGAGATATATAATTCATCCCACCCGGGGTTTATTTCCGAGATGGAACATAAACCCGTGTTCTTAGATATATGAAGAAAAAAAAAAAAAGTGGTTTTAAACATGACCTACCTACCATACAGATACCAAAGCTTTAAAAGTGGGAAGAAATATAACCCATGATGCTTCAGGGCAAACAGAAATTAGTTTCCACACTCCCAGTACAACTATTCAGTTATGTTGTTTAATAGCTTCCAATCCCAGACATTTTTTTAAATATTTAATTGCTACCATGGTTCCCATCATATATGATGTCTATAGATTCAAGATGATTGTTTCATGGAATGTCATCTCTTGTGTTATTTAATTCCAAAAGCAGTTTTTTTGGCAAGCAATATGGTTTCAAGTAAGTAATAATAATAATCATTTGTTAACAATTACAGATTCAAGTAACTATTCTTAATACTAATAATTTTCACACAATTTGATGGTTTCAAGTTTAGTGCTATACCCAGAACCTTTTTTGATGAGTAGGTTTTACTCCTCTGCAAGAGATGCAGTTGGCATATTCTAGGCTCCACTGAGAGGGCATTGGTCACGTTGCTAAGTTGAGAATGCAGGAGCATTAGTTGACTAAAATTCTTTCAAATCATTCAAGCAAACAGAAAAAATGAAATAAAGATGAAAGCAAAATGAAGATGAGTTGGAAGGAAAGAGATATTAAAAAAAAAAAAAAAAAAAAAAAAAAGTTACCTGTGAAAAATATTATGGATATATCTTAGATACTAAAAATATCTTGTGTTACCATAACATGGAATTTCTCATTTCTCTTTTGTGAGATCAGGTTGTATAACCAATATAAATGTAGCATGGCAGTTCATTGCCAAACACAGGTGTCATTACATACAGCAAGCATGTGGTGTGATAATCAGGAAATAACTGATTTCATTGAAAAACACTCGCAGAGGAATAATAGGGTAAACAAAATCTCTGGTTGCCAGAAACCAAAAACATAAATACATCACATACATGATAAAAGAAGGGAACAGACAAATAATGAAAACAGCTATACTTCAAGTCACCCAAAAGGAATGGAGACTCATGGGCTGGAGATGTTCTACTAAAGGATAGAATTATCAGTTAACAGTAATTTCTTTTCATCCAGATATCTGGTATGAAAACCTGAAACCAGTTTCCCAGACTGGCCTCCAAAAATAATTAAAATTATACTGAGAGTCTTGGTGCCTATTTCTTCCTACCCTCAAGCCAGTTAACAATCACCATTCCAAGCACTTGTATCTCAGAGTTTGGTTTGGTTTTATGGCATATCAACTATTATAAGTTATTTAATGCCAATTTCTGTTCATATATATATATATATATATATATATATATATATATATTTGTAAACACATTTTGTAGATAGTATTCCTAAATGAGCCTGAGCTCATTTTTGTACAGTTAAATGGTTTCAAGTATTGCTATATAACATTCACACTTTAACATAAGTCATTTGTTTGCACACAGTTTGTTCTATTTGACTCAGAGATAGGACTATCAGGTGCTACCACTCCAAGTCAGAGTGGACATGGGAGCTATGGCAATGAAGGAGTACTCTGCATTCTCCAAATCTCCAAGGATGGAGTCTTGCCATCAGATAGTTTAATGTCATCTTCAAGACACTTGTTGGTGGTAGTGGGGCAGGGGTCTTACTACTCTGCAGAGATGCAGTCAGTGTATTCTACAGCCCTAGCCGACTGGGTTTTATAGCATAAAAACCCATGTAAGTTATTTAATGCCATATCCTGTATACATATATGGATATTAAATGTATAATTTGCAAATGTGTAGTTTCTAGGAAACCTTTTTAACGAGCCAGAGCCCACTTGTTTGTGCATAGTTAAATGGTTTCAAGTATTCCTAACAAACAGGAATAATTCTATTTAATATTGATTATTTTTTTGCACACAGTTAAATGGTTTCAAGTATTGCTATGTAACAATATCAATTAAATTTAACATCATTCATTTATTTGCACACAGTTAAATGGTTGAACAGTCTAACTTGACACACAGATGAGACCCTAATAAGTACTACCACTCTAGATCAGGGTGGACCAGGAAGTAATGACAATGAAGGGGTACTCTCTAAGCTCCAACACTGGAGCCTCACCATTAAATGGTTTAGAGTCATACCAGGGCACTAGTTCTATTTGATAAATAGAAGAGACTCTAACTCCGGGTCAGAGTGGAACTAGGAGTAATGGCAATAAAGGAGTACTCCACATTCCCCAAAGCTCCAGGGCTGAAGCTTCACCATCAGATGGTTTAGTTTCATATCCAGGACACTCTTTGTTTGGAGGGGTCTTACCCCTATGCAGAGATGCAGTCAGCACATTCTTCCCCTTCAGCTGACTGGGCTGTTGTATCAATAATGAAACATACCTAAGCCAGGGTTTCTCAAAGTGGTCCATATAGAGCTCTGGGAGTTGATAAAATTTTAGCAGGGGGAATAAAAGCATAGGAATCCACAGGGAGTGAATTTACTGGTTTGTATTTATAGATCCTTTTATAACAAAACAAAAATTGCCGGATCATATAGACTAGGTGCCAGATATCATAGACTTAACAGAATGCCTGATTGGGTGTAATGGCAACTAGTGATGTGTTATTCACATGACTGTTTTGAATAAACATACAGGTCATTTAAATGAATGAATGAATGAATGATCCGTCTCTGACATTGTTAAATCTATTTGGTATCACAAACTTCCAAAATTGAAATTTGTAATAGCAGTGTCCACCAAAACCCATCCTCCCAATAAAATAATTCAAGAATTAAAAGGTGCATTTGCATTTATAGTTTACTGATCCTTTTCTCGTGTAAGTTGTATCAAACACTAGTAAATTAGTTACACTTTGTAATTTTAGGGGTGAATAGAATTTGATTACAAGAGATGAATCAAGTAAAATGCTTGAGAAGTCCTGATGAAAGTCATATTGTGTTTTATATTTAAGTAGATTTTTTTCAAAATATTTTCATAATAGACCTTTTCTTTTTTAATACTACTGTCATCAAATTTAGCACCTGGAATAGAAACAAGATTTTCAGATCTTTCAGAATTCAATGCTTTTTAATAATGAAATCAGTATTTTTTTGTTTGTTTGGGTTTTATGGCATATCAACCTTTGCAGGTTATTTAATGCCAATCCGTTTTTATACAAATAAAGAGTTCTATTTCAAACAATTCATACACAATTGTCAAAAACATTTCTATTTCAAGCAATTCAGTTTAGTCAAACAGTTCTAATTCAAACAATTCAGTTTAGTGTAAGTGTCATTTTTGTTTACACAAAGTTAATGTCAAAACAGTTCTATTTCAAACAATTCAGTTTAGCCTGAGTACAGTTTCAATGTCAAAACAGTTCCATTTCAAACAATTCAGTTTAGCATAAATACACAGTTTAGTTCTATTTGACCCATAGATAAGTCCTGGAAACAATGGCAATGAAGGGGTACACCACATTCCCCAAAGCTCCAGCATTACTGGAACCTCATCATCAGATTGTTTAGTATCATATCCAAGACACTCATTGGAGGCACCTAACCCCTCTGCAGAGATACAGTCAGTGTATTCTACAGCCCCAGCTAACTGGGCAATCAGTATTTTTGTACCAGCAGCAACAACTTAATGGTAAAGCAGAAACCTGCCTATCTTAGATTCTGAGTTTTTATTTCCAGTACTGGATTGTTCAAGCTTACAACATTTCACAGTCCCATGATTCTGTTATATTTAAATTGAGTTAAGGAGATGAAAAGTACAAGAGTGATTCAAAAGACCCTATATCACAACTTTTTGTCACATCTGGATTGGATTATAACAATGGTTTTTTTTTTATATATGAATAAGGAAAATTTTTAATTTTAGCACTACAAACAATACTATGAAATATTGTAAAATTCAGAAAAATCTGGGGGGGGGGGTCAGCCCCTTTGATTCTGTTGGATTGTAATCTTCTCATTTCAGTAATGAAAGAAAAAAAACAAAAAGTACTAAAAACCACCAAATACAGAATACATAAAACAAAAGTTGAAATATAAAGGTCAAGCCAAAAATTATTAAAATAACTAGAATAATCTGGAAAACTAAAGACTAATGAAAATATTATGGTGTTCAGTAAGTAATTATATTTTAACTGAGAGGATACAAAAATAATGTACATTAAATTTATTTAAATATCATCATCAAAAAAGTAATCATCTTCATTCTTAACAACTACAGCCTAATAACCCAGGAAAAAATAAATTCTTTAGGATGGGAGATTCTTCAACATCTTCCATACTTACCAGATTTGACACTTATAGATTTTCATTTGTTTTAATCACTAGAACATTTCCTAAGAGGCAGAACATTCAGAATGAAAAAAAATTGAAAATGGTTTTTCAAACTTTCTTAGAGGGAAAACACCAGATTTCTTTAAACATGGTACCTAAAATTTATCTTGCCATTGGGCTGTAGTTGTTGAAAAAGGTGATTACAATATCAAAATAAATTTAGTGTACATTTGCTTTTATTTCCTTTCTGGGGGAAAAAAAGATCACTTTCCAAACAGCCTAATATTTATTCTCTGAACTTTAGAAAATGCTTTAAAATAAAATAAAGATAGAATAATTTGCTTAGTATTTTTTTTTTCTCTTTTCATCATTTTTTTAAGCTTGAATATATCATTCCAACAGAATCACAGGACTATGTATTAAGGTCTTGTATTATATACATGAGAACAGGTGAAATTAGAATCTGCTTTCTTGTTGACCTCTAAGACTTGGTTATTTGATTCTGTTGGAAAATAATTTTCTCAGAGGAAATGAAATAGACATGGGGGTTGGAAAAAAATTATGCAAATTTAAGAGAACAAATAAAACACACCAGAAGAAAACTGAAGAACATACCACCCAAAAATGAAAACAGTAGTTTGAAAAATAAATCAAATAATGGGAATACTTAATCTGAAAAGCTAAAAAAAAAAATTATGAAGTTTATTTAAGATTTCTATTTGTACAAACCTCTTGGTCTAGCCATACCAACTTTGGCAACTTACAAAATGAGGAAAGGTTGTACAGGTAGGTGTTTCCAGTTACAATACCATTTCCAAATTTTGGCCAGCACAACCAAACATGAAAACTATTTAAAGGATGAGGAAGGCCAATGCAAATTTGATATACATTTAGAGCACCTTGCTATTTATTCCACCCCCAGTTCAATGTCATTTTTATACATAAACATTGAAAATACATTACCTAATTTGGCAGCAGAGAGTAAGGTAGTAAGGTCGGTATGTAGGTAGGTCAGCATAGAAGCAATTTGTCAGTAGAGAATTTCCACCCTTCAAGGAATTTGATAGGTTCAATAAAAAAAAAGAAAAAAAAGTGCTGGCATCTTGGAGATTTTTCTCTTAAAAACAAACTTTAAAACACATTTGTCACTATTTTTGCCTGAAGAGTGATATATATATATTTAGGTTATAGAGTTAATATAAATTTATTTTCAGCTACCTTATGAGATAGAAGTAATTTACCTCAAGTGAAAAATTAGATAATCTACTGCAAGATATGTATAAATTTGCATAAAATTCTATATATGCACTGATCTTAGATAGTTTGATTGGGAAGGTTTTATGGCATATCAACCCTTGTAGGTTATTTAATACCAAATCTTGTTTATTCATATATATCAAATGTATATAATTTGTAAACACATTTTGTAAATAACATTTTCAAACAAGCCTGAGCTCATTTTTTTTGCATACAGCTAAATAGGTTCAAATATTTCTATTTACAATCAATCATTTTTTATACAGTTTTAAGTATTGCTATAAAACAATAGCAAATTAATTTAATATCAATCATTTGTTTGCACTAAATAGCTATACATCTAAGATTTGTAAGTGAGTAGTTAATAGGTAATTTTATTTTCAAATGAATTAGAACTATTTTGTTTCCACACAACTAAATATTGCTATTGTTTATACACAGTTGAATGACTTCAATTACTGCTATCTAACACTAATAATTCTATTTGATATTAATATTTGTTTGCACACAATGAAGTAGTTATAAGTATTGCTATTTAATGCTAATTATTCTATTCAACACTATTCATTCATTTGCAGACTGTCAAATGGTTTCAAGTTTTGCAACATATACCAATAATTATATTTTTGTATACAGTTAAACAATTTCAAGTATTCCACACCAACAATTTTATTTATAAACAGTTGAATTGTTCCAAGCATTACCATGTAATTCCATTAATCCAATTTAGGCAAACGGGTAAAGAGTTTCAAGTATTTGCTCTTCATCAGTAATAATTTTGTTCAACATTACTCATTCATTTGTACACAGTTAAATTGTTCCAAGTATAGCTATGTAATGCTAACAATTCAATTTAAAAGTCATTTTTTGTACACAATTAAATGGTCAAACAACTCGACCCTATCAGGTACAATTACACCATGACAGAATGGACCAGGGAGTAATGGCAATGAAGGGGTACTCTACAGTCTCTAAAGCTCGAGAATTAGAGACTCACCAGTACCAATCTAATTTTCTTTCTGGAGAAGTAAGGATGAACTCATAAGTGACATTCTCTATTGGACTCCAACTCATGAACACACCAGCATTGACAACTAGTAAAAACTTACATTAATCAGCTCTATACAAACAATGGATGTTATCTAAACGACTTATCAAGAGCTATAGCTGATAGGGACAGATGGCAAGAAAGAGTCAAGTAAATCCATGCTATAAGCATAACTTGAGATATATATATATATATTAGTAAATCCACAGCTGGATAAGATCTAAAATGGTTGCCAAGCCACCAAAATTATTAGTACTTTAGGCACTAAAGTACAGAACAAATATCACAATATTCCAATAATAAAATATGAAAACAATCTTCAGGTGAGTGTCTGCAACCATCTGACTTTTTAAGGCTATGTAAAATTAAAGTTACTTTAATGACAAAAACAAAAAAACATTTTTCAATTTTATCAATTTAAAACTTTCATGGAAAACTGAAAGCCAAAAAATTGTATTTTTGAAGTTTGTAATTTTCATGAACAGTATTATTTGCTGTATGCATGTTTCCTTGACTTCACATTCCAAACATTCCTGAATAGACCACAAATTTTGAGAAGTACCATATATATGTGTATATATATATATATATAAGAAAATGGCTCACCAGAAAGAAAAAAAAATGAATGAGTCACAATAGAGAAAATAACTTCGTCGGAAAAAATAAGAGAACCAAGTGAGTTGCAATACAATAAATATTGAAAAAGTGCTCAATACATACATAAAGCCAATTGAGAAACTGAAGCTTACTACCCGGGTTTCACTGAAAAGATCATTAGGGAAACTCTGCCAGAAAGTTATTGGACAATATATACAAGAACACAAAAGAATATGCATAGAAGGGTAATAAAACACATAGTTAATGATTAAACACATTTATTTTTGTGCTTACATCTATTCAATCTCTCAAATTTTTCATTTAGCAATTCTCCAGTATGGGGGTAAGTAGGAGTAGCCAGATTTTCATCCATACAATAGAAGACAAAATTTATCACCCACCTAGTTGTTAAGGGCTCCCTAACAAATTTCTCACTTCAATGTAGGGACAACACCAAATTTGTTTAGAGAGTGAGGCACTATGCATATATTTAACAAGTGCAAAGCTGGTTTTATGTTTATAAAACCTGTTTTTAAAGTATCTTGAGTAGAGCCCAAGTATATAACACACATGGAAGAAAAAAAAAATAAATAAATAAAAATAAAAAATAAACACACACACATACATTTATAGCTTTCAAGTAACATGTTCAAGTTTTAAAAGTAGAGAAAATGCTGAAAAATTCTTGGCCCAAACAATTATGTATAAACAGGATTTGGCATTAAATATCCTATAAGAGTTGATATACTATAAAGCATAATCGACCATCAAGTTAGAAAATTAATTCTTAGCACAATACCTGTCCTAGGCAACTATTCTCCATCACACTCTTGATTTCACTGAAATGAATATATTACATTCTAACAAGCTTCATTTTTAATTCCAGAAAATTTAACTACTTAAAAAGAAACTATCCATACAATTTGAATGACCAGATATTCCATTGATACAGTTAAAGATGTTGAACTGTAGTAACAGTGTATAAATATCAACATTTATTGGCAAGGCTGCAAAATTTTCTATAGTAAAACACTCACTGCACAGATTAAATTCTTGCACACTAACATGCAGATATTGGATTAATTTGTTAAAATTGATTGAATTTGAATACCAAATTATGTACACAAAGACTTAAACATGTTTTCTGATCCACATTCATTATTTATTGTATTAGTTTACATTCAATCAAATATTTCTATGTTATTGCACAAATAGTCACCAAACTTAACATTATAATAGAACTATTTTTTCAGGGTCAAACCCTTCAAATTCCCCACCAGAATTATTGAAGTACAAACCTAAGAAATTACCTTCCACCATCTTGCTTTGTCATTGAAACTGAAATTTCACTCTAGTACTAAATTCAGAAATATGCTCCACAAGCTAGTGATGAAACATGTTCAATATATGTAAATCAGTTCTTTCAACCTCTTTCAGTAAAAATAAAATGTGTACACTATTTCATATCAAAGGTGGAGAATTCTGGAAAGTACTTCCTATCAAAAATGAATTAACTAAGTTCCCATGTCTCAAGTGCACATGCACAGAACTGAGTATACTTGGTTTCTGCACAGTAAGGGTTATATTCTAAATGTTATTTTTATGTTTTTAAGGTTAAAGGAAAAGTGAAGAAAATTAGGCCACTAAAAGAGGAATTACTTCTAGGAAAAATATTGTTTATTAGGAAGATTTATATAAGTAAAATATCATTTATTTGTTTAATTTATTAAATTCATTTTGCTGTATTATGTGTATATATATAAGACCTCAGAAGTAACAGTTTTATCATCATAAAACATCCTGGTAAAATAAGTATATATTTATCCAACCCCTCAATCATGGGCAAAATACTACACGAGGTCAGTTTTCAAGTGGAAGACAGCCGATTTGAATTTTCCTTCACCTAGACTAGTTACCTAACCATGGCTAAAGAACTCAATCTGTCCTATTTACTTATTGCTGAGGGAGAAGAGATGGAGTCATGCCTTTCCCAAGGGCATTAGTACAAAGTTAAAACAAACTGCCTTGTCCAGGATGGAACTCAAGTTACCAATTCCATTTCCTATGATAACCATTGCACTAAGTGTGCCTCCTTCCAAAATAAGTATTAGGGTAACAGTATTACACTAAGTAAATATAGGAGAGTCCCTAGTGTGTAGCGGATAATGTGTTGGACTGCAAACATTGTAGAAAGCCAGTCAAACTCCAGTTACCTTACCATGTTCACTTTTGGACAATCATTCTTGGAAAAGGTATAAAATCCCCTTATTTCTCTCCAGTGATGGGTTAAATAGTAACATTGCTGTTCTTCCACAAGGATGGCTATGGCATTAAACAACCCACAAACATTGATATACTACTGAACAAAAAAAAAAAAAAAAGCTAATATGGGAATGGAATGATGCAAACAGTATGGCACTTGAAATCACATAAAAGCTGTTAAAGAAATCATATGATTGTAGTGAAGTGTCACAATCTTGTCAATCATGCTTGAAGAAATTGAGAATTATTGGATCTCCTGAACTCAAAAAATTATAAAAATAAAATATAATAAAAATAATAGCAAAGTGCAAATATGAAAATATGTTCTTTTGCCTCTAAACTTAAAAACTAAGTGATCATACTCAGAAGAGGATTAGATATATATATGGGAGCAACAGTCATTTTAACTCCCTCCTGATGATCACAAATACACATGAATTTTTGAGTAGTAACTAAAAAATGATTATGCATAACAATTTGAAAGATTTGCTCAATTGCTGAGATATTGATCACTCTTTTAGTTTTTAAACCGTAGGTCAGTTAATTTCAATTTCATTTTTTAATTAATTGATAGTCATTTGCTAATGGTCAAGGAGACCAAGGTTCAATTCCAGGTTGAGTCATATCAAAAATTCAAAAAATAGTACTTGATGCCTCCTTGCTTAATATTCAGCATTATAAGGTATGGATCAAGTATAAGTGGAGTAATTCAGGGAAAGAAGTAATACCCTGCTCAACACCTTGGTGTAGTAGCTATTGAAAAGGGAGCTTTCGAGTCGCCCTTGACTACAGTCAGCCAACTTGTGTGTGTGTGTGTGTGTGTGTGTGTGTGTGTGTGTGTGTGTATATATATATATATATATATATATATATATATATAAAAAATATTAAGAAAATAAGACATGAACACATCTTTGAATGTTATATTGAAGAAATAAAAGGAAAAAAGAAAACTATACAGATTAGAGAGAAAACGAAAGCAAACATAAGAGAGAGGGAGAGGGAGGAAGTAATAACATGATACATCAATTGCTTATTGCCTACTTCAATGAAATGGAAGGAGAAAAAAAGAGAAAGAAAGAAAGGTAAGAGATAGATACATAGGAGTAAAAACAAATGGAGAAAAATTTTGTGAGAACTACTAAACAATAATAAATAAAAGGATCAAAAGTTTTTTCTTTTTTATATATCCCCTTAATTAGGTTTACCAAAAAGAATAGTTTTATAAAAGTAGAATGTCCACAGTTACAGTTAGTTGTATACAATTAGAAATAGGTCCAGCTAATATGATAAAAAAATGACAAACTGTTAATGAAAATCTATCAGTTTCAACATATCTAAAATCTAAATATATATTTAAGTACCTGGTATAAAATGAATGTATCCACATATATAAATTGCTGTGTGTGTGTGTGTGTGTGTGTGTGTGTAAACTTTATTTTGGTCTGTAACACTTTTCCCAGTGATCTGATATTTGATTATCTGCTCAGAGGGCAGAATGTGACACATGACCAGTTTAACATGAGAAAGTACAAAATTAGCATTTTAGATGGGGAGGCAGGTGCTACCTGGAGGTGAGGGTTGTTACCAGGCGGCAGACTTATTAATTCCAATCAAACCTTATTTATACAGTTGATTTTTGATAAGTACTATGCTAGTCATTTTAACAAACATCAACAAATATACTTTTGAAATGAATTAATATCATTGGAGTAGTTGTCCTATCTAGAGGAATGTTCAAACAACATTGTATGAATAATTACAAATTCATTTCTTACTTAGCTAGAAGTGCAACAATACACTCATATCATTTTTTTCTTTCAGTTTGTCTATATATCAGTACTAGTCCAGGTTAAAAGTGTGGTAAAGGTAAACCAAAGCTGAACATTTTTAGATTTTATTTTTTCAATACGGGTATCATTAGAGAATGAAAAAGTTTTCGTAAATAGACCAAGCTTTGGCCTGTTAATCAGAACTTTTCACATTCCCTACTGATACCTGCATTAAAAAAAATAAAATCTAAAAATATCTGGCAACTGCACTTTTAACATGAATTATACATCAATGCATAACATTTCCCTAAATTATCATTTTTTTGGCTTATTCAAAATTCTTAAGACAATATTAAGTTTGTTTTTTTATAAGAAAAAGAAGAGAAATAAGACATGAAAACCAATTTGGTGGAGTGTTTATATATTTATTACAACATACATTTTTCATGTAAGAGCTTCATTAGATGAATTGAAAAATTTTACTTTGGTTTGGTTTTATGGTATATCAACCATTGTAGGTTATTTAATGTCAAATCTTGTTTATACATATATATTAAATATATGATTTGTAAACACATCTTGTTAATAACATTTTCAAATGAGTCTGTGTTCATTTTTTTTGCACACAGTTAAATGGTTTCAAGTATTATTATATAACAGTAATCTAACATCAGTCATTTGTTTGTACATTTAAATGGATATACATATTATTTTCAAGAGAGTAGTTTGTAGGTAATTTTATTTCTAAACAAGTTAGAACTAATTTGTTTGCACACTTGTATTGCTATTGTTTCTACACAGTTAAATGGTTTCAATTATTGCTATCTAACACTCATAATCATTCAATATCAATATTTTATTTGCACACAATGAAGTGGTAACAAGTATTGCTATTTAACACAAATTATTCTATTCAGCATTATTCATTCATTTGCATACAGTTACATGGTTCCAAATATTGCTAAGTATCACTAACAATTCAATTAGACAGTCATTTGTTTACACACAGTTAAATGGTTAGAGCATTCTATTTCTAACAATCCAATTTAGCATAAGTCCTTTGTCTGTACACAGTTTAAATGTCAAACAGTTCTATTTGACCCATAAATAGGACCCTATCAGGTGCTAGTACTCCAGGTCAGAGTGGACCTGGGAGAAATGGCAGTAATGGAGTACTCCACATTCACTAAAGATCCAGCATTACTAGAGCCTCACCATCAGATTGTTTAGTGTCATATCCAGCACACTCATTTGATATTTTACATTTAGTACTTCATAATCTCTCAGCCATGTTGGCTGGAGTTGTAGAATATGCCAATAGCACCTCTGTAGCAGAGCAAGACCATTACCCCAATGAGTGTCCTGGATATGACACTAAACCATTCAATGGTGAGGCTCCAGTCTTGAAGCCCAGGGGAATGTGAAGTACTCCTTAATTGTCATTACTCCCAGGTTCACTCTGACCCAAAGTGGTAATACTAGTTAGGGTCACATCTATGGGTTAAGTAAAACTGTTTAACCATTTATATGTTAACATTTATATGTTAAATTTAATTGTTAGCGTTACATAGCAATACTTGAATCCATTTAACTATATGCAAACGAATGAGTAATATCAAATAGAAATATTAACATTAGATAGCAAAACTTGAAACCATTTAACTTTGTGAAAACAAATGAGCTTTGGCTTGTTTAAAATGTTACCTACTATTCATCTACAAATCATTATATATATATATATATTATACACATACACACACAAACAGGATTTGGCATTAAATAACCAACATGGGTTGATATGCTATAAAACTCAACCAACCAGCTTCATTATCTCTAACTGTCCTGTCTTTTATAGAAATGGAGTCTGACACCACTATTTCAAGGCTCTGACTGACTTCTCACAACCTTCAACTCCACCTTTCAACCAAATTTCCAAGTTTGTGTTCACACATCTCAAGCAATCATTTTTTTTTCTGCTCTACAATTGTTGCCTTGACAAATCTATTTTAAAGTGTCACCTGTCATCAGGCAATTTTAGCATATCTCTCCCATTTCAAAGATTATACTTATAAAACTCTAGATTCATCACGTACTGATCATTAGAACAGTTACTAAGTTAAAGAGTCAGATTATTACAGTGACATTTTCAAGCACCTGGTTGAAAGGTCAAACAATTTGACAGTTAAGACCAAAAGATGTGGTAAAGAAAGAGGTGTGTTGCAATAATCACCTTCAAATAGTCATTTACTCAGTTTAATTTAGAACCAGAAAGGCTTGAACTCATGAACAATGGTCTGCTAGCTTAAGTTGTTAACCATTACACCATACAAGATGCCCTATCATTTATCAAACTTTGCTTAGTTTCGCACAAAGCACCAAGTAAGAATTGAACTCGCAATCAATGGTCTGCTAGCACAGCTAGCTAACTATTAGTAATGGTTCTGTAAGATGAGCCTGTTAATCATTATAGGATGTCATTTACTAAGTTTAAGCTTACCACAAAGTTAGAGGTAAAGGAAAGCCAGTGTGAATCAAACCAACTAACAATGGTCAGTAAACCTAGCACCATCTTCAATTTTTAGTATATGTACCGCCGAAGAACTTTGACATGACCTGAACATTTTTTCCATTTAAATTACAAAGCAACAATCCACTCTTCATTTCCTAGGTCAGTTTTTTTCCAGTGGTAGTATGAGGAGACATTAACCCTGGTGGCTTTTTGCCTTCAAGAGCTGCAAGAAATGAAGTAGAAGGTATTACCAACCTGCCTTAGGGACTCAACTTCTGGTTTGGAATCAGAGTTGTCAATCTCTTAACTTGTTGTCAAGAGAACTCAGTCACCTACTATTTACTCATAAATGGGTAAATAAAAGGCATTAGTGTAGAGTGAATGCAAGCCAAAGCAGTCAATACACTTAATGGATTCTATTTTCCAGGCTTGTAACTTTTACACTATTTTGTACAGGATGTTATAAATGCAGATTTATTAAACCCTTCCCCCATTAAGAACCAACCCTAATAAGGAATTCTGGAGAATATTGAACACTAAAATGATGTTATAATACAAACAAAACCTTTGGAGCTTTCTCCTAAACATCTTGTATAAGTTTTCTTTATTTGTTTAATAGCATATTATGCTTATGCTTTATTTAATGTCAAAATTTAACTTATTTATAAATGTTTGATTGTAATTATAACTACAATATTGGACAAAAGAGAGCGTGAAAAAGCTGAACAATTTTTTTTTATTATTGCCACAAATCTTAATGAAACTTCAATGGAAGTGGTTATTTTTCTTGATTATTTTCGTCAAAGTTTTCTTAGTTGTAGAAAAAGTCAAGTTCAAAGAACTAATCACAAATCAAGACATCAGATTGTGGTGTAATGGTTAAGGTGCTGGACTGCGGAATTGTGGTGGGCGAGTTCAAGCACCAGTCGCTCTATTACGTTCACTTTCGGACAAATACCCTAGGGAAAGGCATGAATCCCCTTATCCTCCCAGCTATGGGTTGAATAGTACAACTACCTTTCTTCTAGAAGGATAGATTTGGTATTAGATAACCCAATAAAGTTGATATGACATTAAACAACAAAAACAGACAAACAAACAAATCAAGAAAAAGAAAATTTTAAGAAATTTTCTTATATTTTTTGTTATTCCTTTTTAGAAAATTATGACTTTTTGCTACAACTAAGGCAATTTTGACAATAATAAAGGAAAATAATCACTTCCTATGTGAATCTAAGCCATTTAAGTTTCAATAAAATTTGTGGAAATAATAAAAAATGGTTCTGTTTTTTCTTGTTTTATATTGTATATTTTCAACATTATATTGCAATCAGTTTTTTTAATTGCACTTTTTAATTTTTTTTTTTATTTGACTATTATCATTTGTTTGCAAACAGTTATATGATACCAAGTATTTCTATCTAATATAAATAATTTGTACACATTTGTATAGTTTCAATTGTTCCTATCTAATACAAATAATTCATACATAATTATATGGTTTCAAGTGGTATTCCTATTTAATGATTATAACAATAATAATGTTTGAACATAGCGATGTTTTCAAGCAATCCTACCCTACACTAATAATTTTCAAACAAATCTATTCAATCATTGGTTGGTTAGTTAAGTTTTACGACATCTCAACCATTATAGCTGATTTAATGCCAAATTCTCTTTATACAAAAATATGAAATATATGATCTGGAAACACATTGTGTTCATAACTTTTATAAATGAGCCTGAGCTCTTTTTTTTTCCAGTTAAATGGTTTCAAGCATTTCTATCTAACACAAATAATTTTATTTCCTATTAATCATTTGTTTGCACACAGTGAAGTGGTTACAAGTAATGCTATTTAACACTAATTATTTAACATTACTCATTCATTCGTACAGTTAAATGGTTCCAAATATTGCTATGTATCACTAACAATTTAATTAGACAGTCATTTGTTTACACACAGTTAAATGATTAAACAGTTCTATATCTAACAATTCAATTTAGCATAAGTCATTTGTTTGCACACAGTTTAAATGACAAACAGTTCTATTTGACCCATAAATAGGACCCTATCAGGTGCTACCACTCCATGTCAGAGTGAATCTGGAAGCAATGTCAATGAAGGGGTACTCCACATTCCCCAAAGACCCAGCATTACTAGAGCCTTACCATCAGATTGCACCCTTGTTGGTGGAGGTGGGGGTTGTCTCACCTCTCTGCAGAGATGCAGTTGATGTATTCTATTCAAGTAACAATGATAAATTTTATAGAAATATATGTGAAAATTCTTTTCATGCAATCACACTTAGTTTATCTATTTATTTATTTATTTTTATCTATTTGGATCTATTACTATTTTCTATTTAAGAAATCACACAATTATATGGTTTCAAGTACCTAATAATAATCCTTTGTAAACAATTATAGCTTCAAGTAACTATTCTTAATACAAATTTGTAGTTGTGATTTCAAGTATTCCTAACATTAATAATTTTCAAAAAGCTATATCTGAATCTTAGAACCTAACAAGTACTACCATTCTGGGTGAAAGTGAACCTGGGAGTAACAAAGAAATTTATAATTTCTGGATACAAACAAAACAATTGGACTTTAAGTTCAGAAATTATGGTTGCAAATAAATTTTAAAATCATCAAAGTAGTAAAGCCACACTAAATTTTCCCATCTCTCCTTCAGCTATAGTTTTCTTGTGCCAAATTATCCCTGGAATGTATATACCCAACCCTTCAGTTAGGATGTGACACAATGTCAATTTTGAAGTGGAGTAAAACTGGTTTGAATTCAGAGATTTCCTTCTCTAAGAGTGGTTGCCTAACAAAAACTAAAGAAGCCAATCTGTCCTACTATTTACCCATTTCAAGCATTTCCCAAGGGCATTAGTTCAAAGTGAAACAGTCTCATTTAGGATTTGAACTTGGGTTGCCGATTTTATTTCCTATGATGTTAACCATAACACTAAGCACACCTTTTATTCATTTATCCATATATGCTATGGATTTTATAAGCACAATATTTTGTCACACACTTTTTTTTCTTATAAGGAACCAACTCTAGCAATACAGTTAAAAAATAAGTTCTATTCTAATATATTAATGGTGAGAAGCCCCCACCCAGTCTCTTCTGTCTGTACCTCTTACATAAGAAATAGTAATGAGTAACTAATATAACCAAAAAGTTTGTATTTATATTTTACTTTATCATGGGCAAGAAAAGTGTAAATCTAAATGACATGACATAATACTGATGTACCTATATTATATGCAACTATTTTGAACCCTACTAAACAGCAGCTATATGGTCATTTACCTCTCATGTCTCAACCCATCCAAGTAAGATGGGCAAGGCATGTTTGGCACTGCTGAAGATGTAAAAACAAACTCTTAAGTGACATTCTCCAATTGACTTCTACACAGACATACAAAAGTTGGCTGACCAGAAAAAACTTACATTCATCAGCTCTATGCAGACAATGGATGCCAAGTAGAAAATTTGCCAAGAGAGATAACTGATAGTGACAGATGGCAAGAGAGAGTCTAGAGAATCCATGCTGTCAGCACTCCCTGATAATAATTTGTCATGTAAGTCTGACCAAAAGCTTCAACAGAACAGAGAGCTAGATATTCAAAAACTTAGTACCAAAAATCTCCAGGAAAAGTAGAGACACTATTGTTAAACCCTCTTCTTGATGATAAATACCAAATACTAACTGAAAACATTGCTTGAACCTAAATTATGACTGTTTTCAATAAATCGTTAACAGAGATGTATCGTCATCTTCAAACCAGATTCGTGTTCAAAATCAACATGGCTAACATGTAAGGTTTCTTCTAGAGATATTAAATATTTTCTTGCTAATCACATCAAAATTCATCATTAGTGATCAGATACATGGCTCCTTACTCAGTTCTATGAAATGAACTTTATTCCTTATATAGAATGATGTCTTGACCAAAAATGTTTTAGAAGAATGTCATTCACAAAATAATTGAAAAAGTGACATGCTGATCTCGTAGGGGTCATCATCATGATGCATCCATCTTGTATGCAGGTAGCGCAATGATTATCAGCACAAAAAATTAAATCGGTAAGCTGGGTTCAAATCTTGATTGAAGCTGTTTATATTCACTTTATACAAATGCATTGGTAACAACAAATCTATTTCATCTCCTCTCAGCAATGGATAAAAAGCAGGGCAGTCTGGATTTTCTAGCATTCTAGTATCTCTAACATAGTTCAACCAATCTTGTCTTCAGTCTTATTCTGGTAACTCTTGCAACACTGGTGTCAAGCTTGCTCTCCCTTTGGACATACATTTGGAGCATGGAAGAGGGGAGACTTGTTGAATAGGCAACTGCTAGTCTTTCAAACAACCTTGTTCCAGCTTGAATCCAGATCCATGGTCTCATGAGACTAACTGATGTCAACATCAATATTATGTATTTTACGAAGGATATATATATATATAGATGTCATTGCGTAATGGTTACTGCCATAGAAAATGAATATAGTGAATTAAATTTAAATCCTTGACAAGGCAGTTTGCATTTTCACATAGTGCTAATACTCTTAGGAATGGTACGAATCTAATTATTTTCCCTCCAGCTATAGGTAAAACAGTAGGGCAGATGGAGTTCTTTAACCTTGGTACAGCAACTGGTCTAGAAAGAAAACCCTAAATTCAAATCTGTCAAACTACTTAAAAATTGACTTTATGTCACTCCCTGTTCACACAGAGGAGTTGTGTGTGTATATAAACAAAAGTTTATGATCCTGGTTCATTAGAATATGAGACAGTTTTCTCTGTAGAGAAAAACCAAGTTCTTTTGTCACCTTCTAGTAAAAATCAGAATCTATTAGAGATGCAGTTTATTTTTGTTCATTACTACAACGGAACTATCATAATTCTTTCTACCAATTTGTTGTGATATAAATACTGCTCTCTTTTTATGAGTGATATTTTGTTGGGATAATATTAAGTTTTCCAAGATCTCTATTTCACCTGCCTAATATTTTTTGTCAGTCTTCAGGCCACTACTAGTGAGGTTATTAAGTCCAATTATGATATTTGTCAGTGACTGGGAAGCCAAAATGTTTATTGTAGGTGTGAGTGGTACAATGGTTATAGAATAAAATGGAGATGGCAAGCTAAGTTCAAATTCTGGATGAAGCTGTTTGCATTTCATTTAACTTTACAATGATGCCCTTGGACAAAACAAATATCTCTTCTACTCCCAGCAATGATTAAAATAGTAGTGCAGATTGAGCTCTCTAGCCTTGGTAGGACAACTGGTCAAGAAGAAAAAACAGAATTCAAAATGAGGAACTGGAGTCTCTAAGGCAGTCCATGATTGTTCTGACAACCTTCCATATTGAGACTGATAAGTTGAATAGCACCTTGCTCTTCTTTTGTCCAGTATCATAGTTGTGATAGAGGGGAGACTTGCAGCATGTACAACTGTCAGTCTTCTATACAACCTTTCCAGATGTTTTCAGCAAAGATCCCAGCATGGATGTGTAAAATCACAAGATTGATGGAAGGAAGCCATAACATAAGTTGTCACCTGTTGATACTGATGAACACATTAATAGGTTCATCGATCATGTTTCTCTTAATCAGGTACTGTAACCAATGAAATTTTTCGATGCAGTGAATTAGAAAAAAAATTTTTTTTTAATCAACATCAATCCTACACCAACTCCACCCAAAAACAACAACAACAGTATTTCCAATGCTCAAGTGGTCCTTATTCTGTCATCATCAATTGTGATATAAAGGATAGTTTGGTTCTTTTATATGTAGGATTTTTTGGAGATGAGTGCAACTTATCCATTGTTGAATGTTTAGTCTTCTTTGACTTGTGAATCTTCAATCCTACTCCACAACTGCTTAGGCCAGTTGAGATTGACAGCAATCAAATTAAGACATTACCTGAATATAAACAATGTCATGATAAAAGATACAAACATTTTCAAAACAATCCAAATCAAACATTTGGGTTTTCCAATAATTCCACTTTATTGTGTAATAGTTGCAGAAAACATTTTTATTTTCCCCTCAAAATAAAAAATTTAAAAAACACTTTCAATATATCCAATCATTTACAGTACCCTTTTCAAAAAACTCGAATTTTTACCTTTCATAAAAAAATAAGATACTAGGGTAAATCAAAAGGTTTTCCAATATTTTGGTATGTGCTAGTTTGCAGCATATATATCACATGATAAAAGCAGTTCAAACTGTGGAAGGTACCCACTATCATTGGTAGTTGGTATGCTACCATATTGTGCATTGTTTCACTGTATGTGATTTCAAAGCCACAAAGATGACTGTACAATGTAGACTAATTTAAGAACTTATGCTTTAAGGTCAAACTATGCCATAATGTTGCAGAAGCAGCCAAAAACATTTGTGCAAAAAGGTGAAGGCACAGTTGATTACAGTACAGTAACCAGATGGTTTTAGAAATTTCACTTGGGTTGCAAAAACCTTAATGATCAGGGAAGGTCAGATAGGCCTAAAGATGTAGATTCCCAAGTTGTGCTCTAAGCCATAAAGGTAAATCTGGCAAGCTTGGTATCTCACAGTCAAGTGTGGTTTATTACCTTCACAACTTCAGCAAAAGCATCCAGAGCTGTCAAATTGTACCTCATGCTATGCTATCAAAATAGTGCAAAACTTTTGACTCACCAAAGTAATAATACAACTTGATCACAGAATCAATAAAGAGAAATATATGCAATTCACTGTACCATCAAGTGATTTCTTTAATAAGGTTAGTTCAAACTAAATGCTCCTTATGCTATCCAATGGAATGAAGTTTTTTGCCAACTCGGTATTAATCTTTTTATTGAGCTTACTTTTTTTTAAAAGAGGGCACTGAAAAACTTTTGCTGCAAACAAAAAAGAAAGAACCAGTTTTTTTTTCAATCATTATTTTAAAAAACTGAAAAACGATGAACCAAGTGTGTGAAAAAGTATATGCATTTCATGTCCCTTGATCATTCCCCTCTTGGTTGGGTTGAGAACTTTTCAGTACCCTCTTATACAATACCATATGGAACAATTCTTGTAGTTTCCCAATTTTTCTATGTAGAATAAAACTAATGACAAGAAACTTAGAGAAAGGGCCTATTGAAATCCTGTGAGGAAGGTTAAACATTTAAAATATTTAACAGCTTTCAAAAACCTGAAAACATATGATAGGGTATTAAAAAGTTCTAGGCCAGATCAAAAAGGAAATGACTAAGAGCCATCATATATACATGCTATTCCACATATTCATATTACTGAATACTTCATTTCTTAAGTTTCTTTAAACCTTTTAAAGAAAATTTAAAAACATCATTCTCTTTTTGTTTAAGAAGTTTTCAGTACTCCCTCAATACAGAAAATACTTTATACAAATCTTTAAGCCAAACATTCTAAATCTGAAACAAGTTTAATGCATCCAAAAATATTACTACCTCTATCCCATAATATATATTATATGTAGCATATGAAATTTATATGCAAATGTAACTAGTATTATGAAACAGAGTTAGTGACACCCACCTCCGTTATTTTCTCAATCTAAAGAAAAAAGGAACAAGACAAGAAGCCAAATTTAGGACTAAGTGGATTTATGAAAGCTACTTTGATCAAACTAAAGATGGTTTTTCTATTTAAAGTACAAAAGAGAAAACAGAAATTCTGAGTTTAAAGGTTACAGAAGAAGCTAAGTTAAAATTACTGAACAACCAGATAAAAAGAAAATATCACAGATTGTTTATTACTTTGAGAAGAGTTATTAACATACCAGGAATTGTTCAGAAAATTCTAACTAGTCTTCATGTTGTTAACACAAATGTTCATAATCAAAGGGTGGGAAACTTTCAATCTTCCATTCATTTTTTTTTTTTTTTTTTTAAACAGGATATTTTTATTTGAAAGGGGGTGGGGGAAGAAAAACTCTTCCCCATCTGAAAGTCAATTCCATAAGATTTGTTTATATTTGATGAGCTGTTATCACAATTGAACACAACCCCTGTTGACAGCAATCACCTACACTAGGTGTTGGAGGTGTTGGGGAACATAAGGCCTTAAGTCTGAATGTGCAACCATCCATGGCCTTGTCAAAAGACTAAATGAAATTTCACACCTCCACACTAGAACCCGATATCCCAATGCTTTCTTGAAAAAAAAAAAAAAAAAAATCTCTAAAAAATTAACTAAAAAGTTTGTAAATTTTTTCATTTCTTTTAAGTAATAACCAGCTCATTGGCCTAGTGGGTAGAGTGTTCGCCAATGGTCTGGGAGACCTGGGTTTAATCCCAGGTCACGTCATACCAAAGACTTTAAAAATGGTACTTGATACCTCCTTGCTCAACACTCAGCAATATAAGGTACGTATCAAGGGTAAAGTGGAGCAATCCGGGGAAAGGAATCGCGCCCTTCCCTACACCTCAGTGTAGTAGCTATTGAAAAGGGAGCCTTCCGGTCGCCCTCAACTACGGTCGCAAACTTTACTAGTGCTCAGACCAAAATGTTGGGCTCATGGGTTCACAAAAAGTTAAAATAAGTGCTAAGAAATTGTTTACATAAATCTAAAAATCTATCAATAACAGTAGAACTTAGTTATCAGCTTTATAAATTGTTGAATAATAAAGATCAAATTTCAACATTAAAAAAAAAAAAAAAAAAAAGAAATGATATATGTTGAAAAGGGTTTTTTTCTGTTAGAGTGAAACTTTTTTTCAACCCTTTTCATGCAGAGCATCCAAATATGCTTAACACATGAGGAAATGTAACTTTAGTTCACATTACTTAGAAATTTTGAGTCTTGTACGATATACACACCTCCTCATCAAAACTGCTTTGTTTCATATACTAAAATTTATTAAAAGATAAAACATTAGTAAAAAAAACTGTTTTTAGAAGTATCAATGAATAAAAAAAAATTATCTTACCCTTGTGTGATATACCCACCTGCCCATTGTAATTAGGAAACTAATAAATTTTTTTATTTGCAAGATTTTTTAATTTATGGTCAACAGAGCATTCTAGCTATCAAATTTGTTGCGAAATGTGTCACACAAAAAAAGGTTAAGATCAGAATTTAATTTTTTTTTTTTTTTTTTTTTAGATGTGTAGACGTTAAAAAGAAAAAGTACATTAATGAATATTTGAAGTCTAAAAAGTAAACTAAATTTGTAAAGCTCAATTTTTTTTGTCATTTAAATAAAATAGTCAGCCTGATTTTAAGTCAAATAACAAAAAAATAAATGAATAAAAATATTTTGATCATTTACCTTAAAGAAGGTTGTCCCCACCCACCACTGATTTTATTAATGAAGCAAATTCTAATCATTTCCAACAAGCTAAACGAGCAGGGGCCAGACCAAAATTTCATTGTATAGGAGTCTCACTCTTGTATTTATTTATCGATAGATAAGTGGCTATGACAATTATAGGCTCAGATTAGTGGCTAGTGAAAATAGAGATTTACTCAAATTTCAGCTTTTTATCAAATTTTAATTATGGGATAATCCTGCCCACCCTTTTAACGTCAAAATATCTTATCAACATGAAATATAAACAAAGTAACTGGAACACTCTCAGCAGTTCATGCATTTTTTTTTTTTATTTTACCAACCTGAATTTCATTCCAGTTTTTTCCAAAAGCAATTTCATTCCAATTTTGAAACGGTTCATTATTATTATTATTATTCAAAGAGTTTTTGAAACAACAAAAATCATTCTATTTTTTGTTTTGTTTATTACTAGGGTAACTTAAGTTTTGGAATATATTGGCATATACTAGTTTGTGATGTGTATATCATGTGACCAAAACAGTTTGAGCCAAGAAAAGTACCTGATATGGTTGGTAGTATCAGGGTAGTTCATGCACTGACATATTGTGCATTGCTTCATACCATGTGCAATTTAAAAGCTGCACAGATGAACATGCAGCATAGTCTAATTCAGGAACTTATGCTTTTCAAGTTCAAAGTGGGCCATAATGTCGCAGAAGCAACCAAAAACATTTGTTGTGTGAAAAGTGAAGATGATCACAGTACAGTAACCAAATAGTTCAAGAAATTTTGCTACTTTTGTCATAAGCTATTTTCAAAGTTCAGATTCTATGACATGGTAACTTTTCATTGTAAAAATTGTTCTCAAATCAGTAAAACAGACTTATTAATTTTTCATTATCTTTTTATAAATTCATGTCCATTATTTTTTTTTTTTGCAATTGCCATAAAAAGCATGCATTATCTACACAGATTTACCTTAAAAACCAGCAGACCTGGGATTCTCTCAAGTTACTAACTGTTTTCATATAAAATTTTCATTGGGATTAAGTAGATATTTCTGACTTATGAATATATGGTTGAATCTTTTACTTTGTGAAAGGAATATTGCTTTTTATAATTTTAAGGGAATAACCAATTAAACCATTGATATCAACTACAGTTCTTTAAAAAAATCTTTGGTGTAAAAAAATATTACTAGATTTTTACAAAGTTTTAACAAAGATAAGTGTATATCTATTTACAATTACTTGTGAACAAGCAGTTTTTTGAAAAGTTGGAAAAAAATCTAATTGATAATTTTTCAAAAATAAATTAGATCTTAGCAAAACCAGAATTAAAGAAAATTTGATTAACAGTTAAACAAAAACACCAAGTTTTAAATTAGAATTAAAGAAAATTTGTTTCTATTTTAATTCTGATTACTTGTATATCATTGTTATAAACATGCAAGATGATTTTAATATGAAATTTCTTCAATGTACACTTTCTAATAAGGCAACAATATTAGATTTGGTTGATAAAGTTTGAGAGATAGAAGTACATATATAACTTTAGGTTTGCAAATGAAAATTCATGAAGATGTTTTTTGATTGGTACAGGAAGGTTTGTTGTTGATAAGATGCATAAGATAGGCAAAACCTGCCACAACAGCCGGAGGGGAAGGTCTGAGAAGTTTGTGGTCTTGTTGCAGCAGTTTGGTTTTTGTAGTAATATCTCCTTTCCTTCAATGCAAGGTGGCTTTGGTGATGATTTGCCACCAGTGTTGTCGGTTGGAAACATTGACTGTCCTCTGTTGGTGGTAGATTTAACAAGAAGTGAAGGCCTTTTTAAAAGTTATCTTAGCATCTCTTTAGTGGTTATTGAATAGCTCTTCAAAAAATGTAATTTTAGGAAGGTAGTGGTTTTCTTTTGTGGCAATGTGAACTGCTACAACAATGATCATGTGGTAATACTGTACTATTTAGCTAAAATGATTGTCATGCGCTAGTTCCATTTGAAAATCCATTCCTTTGTTTTGTATGAGCTGTGTGCCTGTTTTCCAAGGACAAATGTGTTTCATGTATAACTGTTACAAACATGTGAGACAAATTTAATATGAAATTTCCAGGTCTATAATTTCTAACATGTCAACAATGTTGTGTTTGGCCAATTAAAGTTTATGAGATATGAGCCCACATGATGTAAAGAGCTCAGGCCAACCATATTTTTTAACTCCCCAAATTCTAGTTACTAATATACAGGAACTATTATTAGTCTGATTTGGATTATTTAATGCCAAAATTTGATTCATTTGTAAATATTTGATTATAATCATATTTTTTTTATGTTTTCAACATTCCATTGCAATAATTTTTTTAAAAATTGTACTTTTTTTTTTTTTTTTATTTGTCTTTAAGTCAGTTTTTGCACACAGTTATATGGTATCAAATATTCCTCTCTAATACAAATAATTTGCAGTTACATGGTTTTAACTCTTCCTATTTAATACTAATAATTATACAATTATATGGTTTCAAGTAACTATTTCTATTTAAAATTAATTTATTTGCCTACAGTTATATGGTTTCAAATATTACTATACAATACTAATAAGTTTCAAACAGATCTATTTGACTCATAGATGGGACCCCAACAGGTACTACCACTTCAAGTGAGAGTAGACCTGGAGCCTCACCACCAAATGCAGTTTAGTGTCATACCCAGGATAATCCAGAAAGAATATCAGTATGACAGAATGGAGTCAACATATTCTAAGCCCTACTGTTAGGATGGAGTGTTACTTTTAATACGTCAGGAAAATAAAAAATATAGCAACTAGAAATAAGAGAAAAGATGAGTTTTATTTGCTAATTTAATTTCAACTAGCCATGAAGTTTTTGTAGCTCAACTGACAGAGCAACTTGTACAGATAACATGAAGCAAAAGATGGTGTTTCTCACTAAGAGGCTATTTTTCATTTTCACAGTACAGTTTTCTGATCATTGTAGAGTTATTGTCAGAATAGTTACAATGAAAAACAATTCAAATAAACATGAAAGAAATATAAAAGTCAAAAGCTAATAATTGTTGACAATCCTTCATCAAATAATGGTTGGTTGGGTTTTATGGCATATCAACTTTTGTAGTTTATTTAATGCCAAATCCATTTTTATACAAACAAACAGTTCTATTTCAAACAATTCAGTTTAGCATGAGTACACAGTTTAATAGTCAAAAACAGTTCTATTTCAAGTAATTTAGTTCAGCATAAGTATGCAGATTAGTTCTATTTAACCCATAGATAGGACCAGAGTGGACCTGGGAATGATGGCAATGAAGGGGTGCTCCACATTCCCCAAAGCCCCAGCATCACTGGAACCTCACTATCAGATTGTTTTGTATCATATCTAGTACACTTATTGGAGGTGAGGGGTCTTACCCCTATGCAAAGGTGCAGTCAGTATTTTCTACAGCCCCAGCAGACTGGACAATCAAATAATGGATAAGACCAACACTCATCATATTTGATGTGCTTTGAAAAGGGATGAATCCATCTTTACTCCCTCCCAGCTATGAGTAAATAATAGACTCTTAAGTCTTTGTAGGGCAATGAGTCTAAGAGAAAGAAAAACTTTCAAAACCAGCTGACCAAGGCAATGGGAAAACTGCTCGCCCAAAATAACCCTTTATGAAAAAGGAATAAAAAGTGTTAAACATGACATGACAGAACAAGGTGAATTAAATATGAATAATTATCTTAGATAAACATTTTCTTTTTCATTTGTAGTTTGAAAATTGAAGTTCTGTACAATTAATTATATTTTGCAACAATATGGCTTCCAGATCATTGTTAAATTAAAATACTGTATATACTCATGTATAGGTCAACATTTGAACACCTAATTTTTAGGTAAAAAGAGTAAGCATCAACCTATACATGTAATAGTTTTAAGGTTGAAATTCAAATATTATGAGAAGGACTAGGAGCAAGACTCAGTTTTTAAAATGCCATACTTAAATTATCTAGTGACCATAAATCAAAGATTTGACCAATACACAAGTATAGACAAACACATCATTATTAGTGAGTTTGATTCTTACTAGGTATGCTATACTTCTGGCTTTGGGCTAAACTAAACTAAGCTTAGTAAATGACTACATAAGTATGGGATCAGTAGTTTAAGTTTGTTCGAGTTAGCCCAATGCAAAAGTACCAGAGGTGGGGTGGGGAGATAGATTGTGGTTATAATAATCATTTAAATGGTGAGGGCTTTTCTATTTTGAAAAGAAAAAAAAATCAATATTTAAAACCTTAACTTTTATCAAGGCTTCAACACTGAACTTAGACATAATAACAAGAAACATAAAGTACAGTTAAAAGATAAATTAAATTCTAGAAAAAATGACTTCATGTGGATGCCCAAAGGAGTACCAAAGGGTTTTAAGTCTAAATTATGCTGCAATAGAAATAATACTGTTGTAGAATAGAATTTACCTTAGCATTCAATTTTTCACAAGAGATAGTCTTAAAGTTTGAAAAGGATATTCTGAAAGATAGAAAAATTGTTCAACTCAATTAGCTGGCATGAACTCCAGTTTTGAAGAGATGGTCATCAATTAAACATGATCCATTTGTCATTTATCATAATTGCAATTAAAAGAAAAATATCTAATGTTCTGTCAACCCAACTAGTTGATGGCCATTACCAACAGTTGTGCTGATCATTGGTGAATATCTAAAGTGTTATCAATATGCAGCCAGTCTATATGCAATAAAACCTGTAGCAACACTTTCTCTGGGGGTAACTTTAAATCATCAACAGACCCAGATTGAAGATCACAACCTTGCCAGATTGTGATCACTCTTGGACTCATTTATTGTTGAACCTATTGCATTTATAATGTCTGGTATCCTAAGCTTTTGAACAGCCTTCTTACTCAAGATTGGTTTTAAAATAGATGGCTCTAGGAATGAGCCCTGTTAAATGGCTTTTTTAAAAGAATTTTCCTTGCCATTTTTCAAAATTTCTGTTAGAACCCATGTGTAATTTTTTTTCCAAAGTAAACCCAAAATATGCCACAATAAGTTCTTCCACCACTATATGCACATATTTATGTACAATAATGCATATGCATTTAGGTAAGAGCATATCTTTATAAGTATGTATAAGCATCGCATATATGTAGTGCATATTACATGGATGGTTGGGTAGAGGATGTCTACAATAGTATTAAGTGGTAGCTAAACAAGTTGGGAGGTCAGGGAGCTTTAGAAGATCAATAATAAAACTGAAATGAAAGGATTTTTTTTTCTATTATAAACTGAACTCATCAGCATTCTCTTAGGTCATAGGTTAAAAGACAAGAATTGAATTTTTTTTAAAAAGTGGAAAAATTCAGTGTTTTGGCCAGAAGCTGGAATTGTCAGCAGAGTTAAAGCTAAAGAGGTAATTCAAATCCAATAAGTTCCAGCAGTCAGTCTCAGACACAGTGCCTGAGCCTGAGGTTCTCTCCCTGTCTGTTATAGTTGGGATCTGCTTGACTTAGATTGAAAGCTAAGTGACACACATGCCACTCCAAAGTAAGTCTGAAAGACAGTGAGAAGACATCAGTCCAAGAATATTATCAAAGTTGTTTTTTCCTTTATTGAACTTGACCAACGACTTATGCAGTTTCAACCAAAAAACAGCAGTCATCTTTTTAAAAAGTTAAGATGTGGGTAGCTAGTGAGCCTGTATGAGCCATGGATTGGTTTGGTTTTATAGCATATGAACCATTGTAGGTTATTTAATGCCAAATCCTTTTTATACATATATTAAATACATGATTTCTAAACATTTTGTAGATAACATTTTTAAATGAGCCTGAACTCATTTTTTCCACACAGTTAAATGCTTTCACTTATTTTTATTTAATATGAATAATTTTATTTATAATTATTCATTTGTTTGCACACAGTTAAATGTTTTCAAGCATTGCTATTTAACACTAATAATTCAATTAAACATCAGTTCTATTTCAAACAATTAAGTTTAGCATAATTTGGTAAGGTTTGGTTTGGTGGCATATCAACTATTGTAGGTTATTTTATGCCAAATCCTTTTTTATACATAGATATTTAAATATATGATTAATATTTTTAAATGAGCCTTGATTCATTTTTTTCACACAGTTAAATGGTTTCACTTATTTCAATCTAATACAAATACACAGTTAAAGGTAAAAACAATTCTTTTTCATTTTATCATAAGTACAGTTTAAGTGTCAAACAGTTCAATAGGACTCATCAGGTGCTACTACTCAGAGCCAGAGCGGATTTGGGAGTGATAGTAATGAAAGGGTACTCCACATTCCCCTTAGGTCTAGCATAACTGAAACCTCACTATCAGATTGTTTAATGTCATATCCAGGACACTCATTGGGAAAGTCTTACTCTGCAGAGTTGTAGTCAGTGTATTCTACAGGGCCAGCCATGGATTGGATTTGTTACAAAAGATTTAAAATCAAAAAGTCAAGTTTGTTATAATATTCTAGGTTACCGTTATGATAAGGAAAAAAATAATCTTAAGTAAATTTTTTTTTAATAATCTACTTTCATATTTTTTGTGTTAAAAAAAATTTCTGCCAGTTTTTTTTTTATTCATTCAATTAAGATTAACTGAATCATATTTTCAGTTTTATTTCAAATTGGATTTCAAGCAACAAGTAAAATATCTTATTCATCTATCAATTTACCCCTCCTCAAACAACTCCCATCCTATTTCACTAAAAGGCCAGGGTCAATTTCTGATGCTAAAGGAAAATGCTAATGGGGCAATGCTATTTTTGGTACTATCCACCTGTAGGATTCAAAAACGACCTCATGTCAAACTTGAGTTTTCGAGGAAGCTCAGTAGATATACACAATATCAATTTTTAATAAATACCTATTATTTACTCAATAAGTTAAAAAAAAAAAATCCAGTATAAGATGAAACACTTAAAGAACAGCACAGTCAAACATTCATTCAACTCTGCAAGCTTTTTCTTCGAGATTGCTTCATGCCGTCCTTCCACCTCACTAAAAGTGGGAGAGTCAGGGGCAATTCCTGATGTACGAAATGCGAATGAGACTGGACAGTTAGTCACCATCCTCAAATAGGCGCTAGGAGGGCCACAAATCGAAACTTTGTGTCGAATCTGCTCTCGTGGGGAGGTAACTCCCCCACCCAACCGAAATGTTCATATTGTTGATTACTAATATCATTCGTTAGTTTTGATTGAAATTATTAAACATTAGTCTCAGAAATAAGAGGTCACTTAAAAACAGAGAATGAAGGCAAAAACATACTTCAATTTCCAGTTTTAAAAAATAATATAAGTTTCAAAACTGGGAAGAATTTTTTCAAGATGTTCCTTAAAATTAAAATATTTGCATTAGTAAAAAAATGTTATTGGTAAAGTTTACTAAAACCCTGGTTTAGTCACGTAATACATTTAATAACGTTAAATTTGAAGTTTTTTTTTAATGTGTTTGACAAATCCACCTGATAAAAAAAATCTTGGAATTAATATATATTAATTAAAAAAAAATTTTAAAAAATCATTTTCCCAACCTAACTTTCTATTTGAAAGTACATTAAAATTATACCTTGCATCAGGTATATAGTTCCTGAAACAGTTAAGGTAAATAATTTTCAAAATAATAAAAAAAAGTATTTTTATAATCAATTTTATTTACCGTGTGATGAACGAAGATCTTTATCTTTAGACTTACAAAGAGATGATTAATAAGCGTTCGTTTGTTTTGTTTTCTGATGAAAAGGGTTTTATATTATTATCTTATAAAATAAAATACAATTTAACACGTCTGTATGAATACTAAAATCAATAATTTAAAGTTTAATATTATGAACAACGTGAGTTAAAACTGGAATTGGTATAAAACCAATATAATTTTCATTAAAAAAAAAAAGAAAAAAAAAAAAAAGAATTATCTAAATGTAGATCTGTACTTCTGCTTAGGATCAAAGCGTAATTTCTGTGGCCTTTTTCTTCCTGTCTGGAAGTTTTAAAGTGTTGCTTCTGGCACTTTAGACAAGGACCTCCACGTAGCACCTCTCCATTAGAATGTAAGGTAAACTGACACCTTCGTTCCACGAGGACTGAGCAATTTTTGCCCTTGCTCATATTGAATGTGGGACTCCACGTGTTTTTTGTTTTGTTTTGTTTTAACCTTCTGTCAAGTTTGCTTTCGTGGGAAAATGAATAGGATCAGTGTCGTAGTTGTGCGTACTGCTTTGACTTATAGTTCTCTCCCTAGGTTCAATTAAAGTGGAGTATCTGTGCTTTCTGTGAAAAGTGTAGCGCACACAACACATTTATGCAAGTTTTTGTAAGGGTATAATGTTTGTTTCCAATTCTAAGCGTAGTCATCTTCATTTAAAAAAATAAAAAAAAATTTGTGAAATAAATAATCCTACTTTTATAACTAAACCAGCTGATTCACAATCGTTTACTATAAAAGAAATATTTTAAAATTAGTTTGGACAGTCATTTTCTTTCAATTTTTGAAATTTTAGTTGTCCTTTTTAGCTTTATCACAGATAAATACAAAGACGAAAAAAAAAAAAAAATTAGTCAAAATTATTATTTGACAATAAATGCTTTATCTAAATAAATAAATAAAATTTTAGGTAAAAGATATTTTTGTCAATTTCTTTAAAATTTTATGAGACGAAAAAAAAGTTTTAAACTTTAAAGTTTAAGCAAAATTATTTCAAGATTCAAAGTAAACTATTGCAAAACATTAACCACATTCATCAGGAAAATCTTCTCGAAAACCAAGACTAAAAAAAAAGCCAGGACCGACTTGGAGTCGGGGAAGTTTAATAATCAATCTGTAAATGCTAAATAAATACGTTGTTTTTTTTTTTTTTGTTTTTTTTGTTAAGTTAACTTCTTAACCCTCTCCATTCATAATTATTCAACTAAAAATAATAAATAAAAACCACCAAAATAAGCGGTAAAAAAGGCCATTTTCTTAAAACAAAAGTAACTTTATGTTAAAAAAAACTTTTCTCGGTAAATTGAAGTTACAATCAATTTTTTCTTTAAATTCAAAAAACAGAAAATCATAAAGAAGCGACAGTTGTGATTTTTTTTTATAACTCCTAAGTGTTGTCAGGCTAGGAAATTAAAAACCAAATAGAACGAAATGTTTTTTTCGAGTAGAATTTTTCCTTTCTCCAAAAAAAAATAAAAAAATAAAAAAATAATAATAATAAAAATAATAATAAAATTCCATGCTGTTTATTTATTTATTTTTTCCGACTTACCCATTCGTTTTCCTCGGAATTGAAGAAATAAAGTGCCACTTGTTTTGCAGTGTCCACTAGGTCCATAATATAGGGGTCCCTTTGCTGAAGAGCGGCAAGGTTTATACGATTTTCAGCTGTTGCAGATGCAATTTCAACATTAGAAGAAACACCGGCATCACTATTGTTATTGTTGTTGTTATTAGAAAAAAACACGGAGTTTCCGACAGCTGCAGCAGTCATTGCACTGTTGTTATTATTATCATTATCATCATCATCATCATTGAATATAGACATCTTGGCTTGTTGTGTCCAACTGCCGACCACTGTTGGCAGCAGTAGCAGCAGTATTTACGACACCCCCGCACTGAATAACAACGCCGTGACACAACGGCACGGGCCGACAGGAAATGCTAAACTCTGATAGGTTTAAAAAAAAACAAAAACAAAACGAAACAAATTTTTTAAAAATCTATGTAAAGATCTTTTTTAAAAATGCACGTTGCTCGACTTTTATTTAAAAACCCAAACAAACAAAAAATCTACCATTTATTTTGGTTTATTGGTAGTGAACAGATTTTTCTGGCTGCCTTCATTTACCTGTGTGTAAGTGTGATTGTGACCGTGTGTGGTGACGTGTGTGTAGTCCGTCAACACAACAAACCTTTTCTCCGTCTCCAGCTTGTCCTTTTTATTTTAGCACCGTGTTTCTAAAATAAATCGTGTAAACAGTTAAAAAGGTTGCTTGGTGATAATATAATTTTCATTTGTAAGTCTTTATTCCTTTGTTTTACACTGAAATAGATTGAAAAAGAGTAAAAATTGCGTGGCTCCAACTTTGTGTCTCTTTGATACTTAAGTGCGCGCGCAAAAATAAAAGAAGCGCTCAGAAAACATAGGCCGTGAAACAGATTTTTACAGATTTAATTGCACAGATTAAGGATAATTAATTGATGATTGTATCATTTAGGAAGAAAGAAGTACACACACTAGAAAGAACAACACGGAAAACTAATTTTAAGAAAAAGAAAAGTGCAAAAAAGCGCAAAAAGCGCTCATATGAAGTATAGGGACTACTGCTAAGTGAAGTGAAGTAACTTTAAGTGCACTCACACTACAGTTACACACTAATAAGTTCAAGCACGGTAACACTGATATACCTGTGAAATAACCAGATGCAGAAAAATAAAAAAAACACATACACACACAAAGTACAACAAATAATATTTTAGAAAGAAAAAGGACACAACCATCAAACAAACAAACTAAAACACACACACACACACACACCTGGCTCCTCGATAATTAACGCGCGTGCGCGCGTACACACACGCGCGTGCGTGCGCTACGTACGTGTACTGATTGCACACACTTCTCTTCTCTTCCTTTTACACGTACGTGCGTATAGTACGAGTACTATACGCTCCATATTTACACGACAGGCTCAACAGAGCTGCGCACACGCAGAGACATTTAAACCAAAAACACTAACGATGAAAACACATATGGATGATTAATAGAAACAAAACAAAAATGAAAAATGTACACCCTCAATAAAAGTGACAGGCACCTTTGAAAAATGGTCCACCTCTTCAAAAACAATCAATCAATCAATCAATCAATCTCTCTCTCTCTCTCTCTCTCTCTCTCTCTCTCTCTCTCTCTCTCTCTCTCTCTGTTGCATCTTGACTCGTTTTAATATCTATTTAATTTTCATCTATTTCTCTCTTTTTCTACCTGCTAGATAAATAAATGGAAAATGATAATCAAAGAAAAAGAAAGAAAAAAAGACAAGAATAAAAGAGTAACAGCAACAAGCAGAGAGAGCAGCATTGAACAGTTTTTGTCTCAGCACCCCTTCCCACATACACAAACACAGTTGGATGCACGTACGCACGCATGCATGCGTATGTGTCTATGTGTGCATGTGAGGTGCCTTCCCCCTCTTCTTTCTTTCTTTTTTGTTTTCGCCTCACTCTTCCCTACCCCCTTTCTCTATCTCGCTCTCTTTTTTCCTCTCTCGCTCGCCCGTATCTTCCTCCTCTGAACAGAGAACAGATATTCAAGAGCAGGGCAGAAAGAAGAAGAGCAAAGAAGGCAGATAGAAGAAAATAAGGGAAAGAATGAAAACAGGGGAAGAAAAATGGAAAATCTTATAAAGCAGGTGCCCGGATGACTATCTTTCCGTAAAAATCTGAAAATGGACGAAAGCCACGGGTGAAAAAGGCTTTCCTTTTTTTTTTTTTTTTAAAAAAAAAAGAAACTCCTCTCTCTTTCCCAAGGAGAAAAAATACCGGGCCAGAGTTTCCTCAGTATTAATAATGGCTACTAGTATTCAAAATGAAGGTATGAACTGTTTTTTTTTAATATCTAAAAAAATACGTTAAAAAAACTAAACAAAAAGTAACAAAAAACCCCAAAATACACACACACATACACACACACATACACACAAAAAAAAAAAAAATACATAAAACATACATAAAACACCGAAAAAAAGCAAAATAAGATTTTCACTCTTTCCCAAATACAGTTTAAGAATTGTAATAATCAGTCATGATATTTATCTTTACTTTTTAAAAACTGTCTTTCATTCAGCTTTTCCCCGCAAAGATGGAAAAGTCAGTTTTTCGAATATGTTGCATTTCCCAAAGTCATAACGATATTTTCAAAAACTATTCATCAACAAGATTATTTCAGTTTTGGTTTGTTTTGTCTTGTTTTATGCTAAAATAAATTAATGTTTTATAAAATTTCCAATTCCATAACTATATTTATTTCTCTGATAATGAAAATAGATAACGTCTTTGAATTGATGGAATGGAAACAGAAAGATAATTTTCTTCCTGAAACACTAACAACAACAGATGATATTTAAAAAAGAGAAAGATACATTTTTTTTTGTGTTTATTTAAAATCATGATGATCCATCGTTTATTGCAATAATGACAATAATGATTACCTGGGTACTGTTTCCTCATTTTGTTTTATTTCTACTGTTTAGAGTTTATTTACAATAAGAGAACGAATTAAGAGCGACCTATCATTAAGAGAAAATGAAAAACCAACAAGGTGTTCTTGTGGTGCGTGCATGTGTATTTCTCGTGTTTACCTTATTTGTCAGTCTTTTTCTCCATTTCCATCTTGACACTTTTCACTCTACTCATTTTAACATAACTGCCATTTAAATTATAAAACTGTCATCTTATTTTATTTACAATAAACAAATCTTTGGTCTTTTCAAAGAAATATAAGAATTTTTAATTTTAATTTGACTTCATCTGTTTCTTTTTTAAAAATTTATCTTAAAGAGAATCCACTTAACCTTTTTTTGTCTTTTCAAATATTTTGATTTGCCAGGATTAATTTCGAAGTGTCTTAAATATTAACAATTATTACAAACAATTTACACTAAACAGTTTTGGAAATAATAGCAAATAAAATCGTTTCTACTCTTAAACTTAAAAAACGCACTTGGATAAACCCCGAATCCATCTGTAATGAAAAAATCTAACCTGTTGTTATTTCATTTCTTGTATTTTTTCAAAGTGCTTATTCCTTGAAAAATAAGTTTTAAACACTACATCTAAAATTTATTTAAAAAAAACAATAACAGTAGGTTTGAAATTTAAAATCCCTATAGAATTTTATCCTTAATTCAAATTTTGCGATGGAAAATTTCTAAAAAGATAAACGTGGAAATCCTACGGTTTCCTTAGATAGTTTTTTGGTTTATTTATTTATTTTATTTCGACTTTAATTATTCCCTTATCCATCAAATTAGATCTTTAATTATTTTTCTTTTGCTCTCTTTCTATCTCCTTCACCATTTTTCTTCTCTGATCATCTGTATATCTTTTCAACTTCTGTTTAAGAAAACTGTATTTCTTAACTCTGTTTCGTAAAGCTGTTGCATCTGGTTTAATATTTTGTGAATGAAACACTCCAAAATGTTAATCCTGCACCAATTTTTAAAAAATTCTCTAGTTGATGATCAAAGAAAAAAAACCCACAAAAAACAAGAATCTTTGTCGAAATATCAGAATAATTCCTTTTTTAAAAAAAGTCTTCCCACCATCAAAACCAATGGATTCTTCTTATTTCACATTTCCAACTGAAAAAATAGCTTCTATTTCAACTCTATTATTTTACAAGTATCTAAAATAAATTTTGGCAGTCTTTACTTGATGCGACGTTTTACCAAATTCGACCCTAGAAGAAAGATCCATTTTTAAATAACATGCTATTTGAAATCATTGTCGTTTTTATTGTTATAAAGAAATATTTGCAGAGAATTTTCTACATTAGGATTTTTTTTTTTTTCTTTAAGCATTTAAACAGAAATAAAGATTTCTTTTGAATTAAACTTAGGTGTTTTGTATGGTCCCTCACTGTGAAATCGACAACATACGTTTCGAGTTGAAGCTATCTTTAAATGTTTCTGGGGTGCACAAATAAATAATATCAAAAACAATTCGATACAAAAGAATTAGAGGATTATCCTGTTGACATGAAATTGAATAGTTTTTGCATTACCCATAAAATTTATTTTGAGTTTTAAAAAAAGTATCCAAAAATTAAAATATATTTTTAAGCTCTTTCTCTAAAATTATTAAACCAAATTATTGTTAATAGTGCCTATATTTCTTGTCTTTTTCTGATAATTACTTTTTGACAGAATGCCTATTACAAAAATAAAAATAAAAAGAACGGTTTGACTTTTGTGACCCATTATTTTTCTTTTCTTGTTTCATATTATATTCACTCATTCATTCCTGTGTCAACTAAGTTTAATCTTTAGGTTTTTGTTGATCTTATTAAGAAACTGTGTGTTTTTATCGTTTTAGTTTGGTCTATTGCAAATGGTATTAATGTTTGCTTTCGAGTTTAGAAAGGTTTTTCTACTCCTTTCAAAGAGAAAGATGTTTGAAAAATTAAATACACCCAGCTTTAAATTCTGATACATGGAAAATGACATTATCCATTCATTTTCCTGTTGTTGCAAACGAGTTTGTTTTTCTTTTATTTCATGGTACTTAATTTTTCGCATTTTAATGTGCATAGTATAGTTTTAGTTTTAATTTTCATGTCTTTTGTGGTCTTGTTTTGTTTTATTTTTGCTTAGTTTTTTTTCACACACACACACAAAAAGATAAACCTGTTGGGGGTCATTATGCGTGTGTTTTGGTCTGCAAAGCACACCCTTTAAAGTTAGCTTTTATTTAATAACAAAAACTAATTAGAAACAAAACAATTAAAAAGACTTATGTGTAATTTGTTTTTCACCAGAAAATTAAAAATACATTTTAACAATATTGAGGGGGGAAAATTATCAAATAAATAAGGTTGATTAGCTTCGTCGTAGTAGCGAGTAAAAATGTAGTTGTATGCTTTTCAATACCGGTGCTGTGCATCGATGTTCAAGCTCAAATAAAAGTTAACAATTTGAATGCTGATTTTGAAGGCGGGTAAAACTCTTCGCTTAGCAGTTGGCACAAGATAATCTTCCTACTTCGCAATATTCACATATCCTCCCCTTAAACACCTATGCTGAATTAAGCTCAGCTTAAGCATAAGTGAGAACTAATCAAAAAGACTTAAAAGGTTTATAAACACACACTCACAAACTAACTATATGGTAAAAAGAGGGGCAAAAGTTTATACGTTAGTAGGACGTGCTCAACTGATTGACAAAATAAACACTTTTAAAAAGTGAAAACAATATTTGAATGTCATAAACTTTCTTTTTTTGGTCTATTTTCATTCATTTTGCTAACGCTATTGATAAAATCTTATTCAAACCTTATAAGGAATTGTTCTTTCTCTTCAGCATCATGACATTCACTGGAAAAGTGAAAATGATAACCGTATTGGTGCACTTTTCTCCTTAACAATTTTGTTTTTTAGATGAATAGTGTATGAATTTCTATGACTTGTAGGGTTCTCAAAGGATTTAGCTTTCCTAAAAAAATATTCGGAGAAAGCATTTTATTACCTTTTTCTCAAGTTATACCTCCACTTCGTCATTAATCAACTCTTTACATTCTTTTTACCCACAAAATTGATGCTTCTCTCACTAATCACTTGTCTTTAAAAAAAAGTATTGAAAATATTGTCGTTTTTCGTTTTTCTTGTAAAAAAAAGTATTATAGTCAATTTATAAAAGTCATTGAATGATTTTTGCCTTGATTCATCTCACTCCAACAAAGTAAATAATTAACGAATCTATTCTTTGAAACTCATTGAAAATGAATAAAATGAGCTATAAAAAATTATTTAAAATAAATAATACACTCCCTATGAAAAATCTTAAGTTGGGTTTTATTTTTCTTGGTAATTTTTATTTTATTTATGTATTTTTAATTAGAAAGTTGTATAATTTTGAATCCAGGTAAAAAGTAAAAGTCACATATAAAAAAAAAACAAAGTTCCTTCAAATTAAAAATATATTTTGCTACAAAACTTAACCCTAACCAACCACCATGAAAAATGAATTGTGACTTTTTCCTAAGCCAAAATTGTGACTTTTCCCTTGCCAAAATTCTGTTTATTTTTTTCTTCAGTGATTTTAAATCTGGCCACTCATTTTTACCCATTTTAATTTTATTGAAACAATGAAACTTAAATAGTGACTGACGCAGATTTTTGAGTTTAAAGCATTTGAAGAATTCCTCAACAGTGACTAGTATATTTTCTCAGATGAGAAATTATCCCAATTATTAACTAATATTGTCATCACCTTGGTTGTTAAAGTCATAACATTTTGGCGGTTACTTTCTTCAGATGTCTATCGTAGTCAGTAACATATAAAAATAAGGGCTTCCGTTCAAAATTCTTTGAAGTTTACCGACCATGACAAAGTAGATGGTACAAAGGTTGAGACTGTAAAACCCAAGATGAGGAGACTTAAAGGAGTTCATCAGTGAATTGATAATATTGCCTTTTTTTTTTTTTTTTTTTTTTATGCTACAGATCGGTTGGTTTTCATACAAAATACAAATAAAATCGTGAATTATCCAGAGTAGGATTTTTTTCACAAGCTTTCAGTTAGGCCCTTCTCCAGCTTTCTTTATATGTATGCTCGGAAATTGTTTCTAATAGAAAGACAACAAACTATTTAAACTATTCACTAAATACAATATACCCCTGAAAAATAGAACAAAAAGAAAACATGATGTGTAAATACATGTCTGTATTAGCCATGGAATAATGACAATATTTCAACCCTAAACTTTACACACCACAAAACCTTTTGCTTATATATCAGCTTTCAAAATGTTTTTTTGCAAGTAATTTTAATAGATCTATAATCAATTCAAGTTTTGTTTGGTTTCTTTGTTTAATGGCATATCAGCCTTTGTGGGCTATTTAATACCAAAGCCATCCTTGTAGAAGAACAGTAGTGGTACTATTTAATTCTTAGCTGCAAGGGTGGAATAAGGGGCTCAAACCTTTACCAAGGGTATTAGCCCAAAAATGAATGTAATAGTGTAATTGGAGTTCAAACTCAGTTGCTACAATGTTGCAGACCAACACATTAACCACTACGTCACAGGGACTCCCTTTCCGTTCAAGATTAACTTTCCCAGATGTGCACATGGATGGTAGAAATGTGTATGAATAGGGAATATTAGTATCTATGTGAAATGCTTATGAAGTCTTTGTTATGGTAGAATGATTTTAGAGTCTTTGATTCCAGGACAAAGATTGCATGTTTTTATTGTTAATTTCTTAAAGGCAGGATGTGACCTGAGTGTAACCATCCAATTTTTTTTACCTTTGTGAAGAAATTGATTTAGAATCTTGCTAAGCACATTTAATTTGACATTGGGGTGGCTTGTAGCCATTTAATTTTGTTTCTAACACAGCAAATAACTTAAAAACTCTTGCAAAATACTTAAAGAGATTTGAAAAGCTAATATCAATGACCAAGATGATTTTGTTTAACTGGTGAAGGCAGTTTTTAAAAATGAAGATTACCAAAAAACTAAATGAAATTAGGATGTAGTGAGAGTATTCTTGACATCACCAATACAGTAATAATTTGATTGGTTAAATAATCATAAACTAAAATATGAATTCCCCACTTTCTGAACTGAAGTTTCAAAACAAGAAAGTGAGTACTTTTTAGGCCTTTAAACAGAATGAATTTCAGTGGAGGAGGGAATTGTTTATATTCAGTCTAACTGAAACAAATTTAAATGAGCCTTGCATGAGAAGAGACACCAAATGTAAAGCCTCTTATTTATTTTCAGAAAACTATAACAGAACCAGGAAGTGCTTTAACATCATTCATTACAAGTGAAAATGCTGAGCCTATGATGGTGACTATATGGGAAAATAGTGTTTAGTAGCTGAAAACCTACTCTATCCAATGGTGTTATTGCACTTTCTGTATCTATGATAGTTTTCATGGAAATAAGTAGTGTCCCTAATATGTATATCATATTGTATTTTATATGAATATATTTACCACCATGAGCAGGATGCACCACAAGGTCAATTTTTAAGTGGAATTCATCTGTTTTAAACTCAGAGTTTTCCTTCTCCTAGACTAATTGCTATATTTAGGTTAAAGAGACCAGTCTTCTCTACTATTTATCCATAGCTGTGGGAAGAGTAATTGGATTCATACCTTTCCCAAGGATGTTAGTGTTATGGGAAATGCAAACAGCCTCAAGCAGGATTTGAACTTGAGTTACCAAGTTAATTTCCCTTGACAATAATCATTTTACCATGAGTATATTTTCTAAGTTGATATTGTTTTTTGTGTGTGTGTTTTTTGGTTTTTTTGTTCTTTTTTTGTCTTTTCATCAGAAAAGTCTACCTAGGATCCTTCCACAGGCAACTAATTTTAAATATTAAGATTATTTATAAACACTTGATAGTCATCTGATTGGTTTATTTGTTTAATGGCATATCAACTCCTTATGGGTTATTAGATTCATTTGTAGATGCTTGATCGTAATCATAAGTTCACATTTTTAATTTTCATTGCATTTATTTTTTGCCTATAATTATTTATTTGCACATCGTTATATGGTTTCAAATATTCCTTTCTAATACTAATAACTCAAGCAATTATATGGTTTCAAGTAACTGTTCCTATTTTATAATCATTTATTTGCACAGTTATTGTTTCAAGTATTCTGATCTAATAAAAATAATTTCTACACCGTCATATGATTTCAAATATTTCTAGCAATCATATGGTTTCAAATATTTCCAGCAATTGTATTGTTTCAAATATTTCTAGCAATTATGTGCTTTCAAGTATTCCCAGCAAGTATATGGTTTCAAGTATTTCCAGCAATCATAATAAATTCTTTTCCTGTAATAGCCCTTGGCTTAGTTTTAAGTGTACCAATCTATTATTATTTCCGATATAATAATTTACAAAATTATATGGTTTCAAGTAACTAATAATAATCTTTTTAAACAATTGTCGCTTCAAGTAACTATTCTTAATTCAAATTTTTCATTGTGGTTTCAAGTTTATCCCTTAGTAGAGGATACAGTTGGTGTATTTTAAATTCTGTTATATGGGCTAAATGATTTTTTAAAAAGTAAAAAATAGTTGAGAAAGCAAAGGATCCATTTACTTGACGTGTTCTCAAATGAAGGAAGCAATATTTTTATATGACGGATCTTTTTTTCACCAATGATAACCTTATTAGTTACTAATCATTTGCTAAAAGGAAAAAAACTGAAATTTATCTCACAGCTGTGTTCTTTACCTAAAGCTTTCATATATCATATTTCATTTACATTGATCTTATTTATCTATTTATTTATTTTTTAAAAATTTTGTTGATGAGTTTTAGGTATGTTTGATATCCTTTAGAACCTTTGTTCTCTATAATTTTTGCATGGGAAATCGATGTTGGGTGGCCTTGATATGAGTGTTGGGAGACAATTATTTATCTCCCTTGAAAAGTGGGCTTGTAACAACTCAGAATCCATCTTGGTTTCTTTTGTCTTTGCGTTGTCTCCTCTCTGGGCAATGAACATTGTCTTTCACTTGTCATTAAAACAAAAAGCCCATATGGCTAAACCATCAAACTCAAGTAAGACTAGCCCAGTCGGGAGGGTGTCTTCATGGTGTAATGGTTAAATGGATGAACTGCTGGATCATAGTGAGCAAGTTCAAACTCCAGTTGCGATATTATGTTCACTTTCGGACAAATACCCTTGGGAAAAGTATGAACTCCCTTATTCTCCTAGCTATGGGTTAAATAGCATCACTACTGCTCTTCTGAAAGGATGGCTTTGGCATTAAATAACCTACAAAGGTTGATATGCCATTAAACAAAAGAACCAAAGTCCAGTCGGCTGGGGCCCTAGAATGCACTCACTGCATCTCTGCAGAGGGGTAAGACCCATACCCCCAACAAGTGTCCTTTGCCCAGTTGGCTGGGGCTGTAGAAAACATAGACTGCACCTCTGCAGAGGGGTAACCCACCCAAAGAGTGTCCTAGATATGACACTAAACAATCTGATGGTGAGGTTCCAGTGATGCTAGAGCTTTGGGGAATGCCGAGGACCCCTTCATTGCCATCGCTCCCAGGTCCATTTTTGCCTGGAATGGTAGCAACTGATAGGGTTCTATCTATGGGTCAAATAGAATTAAACAATGTACTTATGCTAAACTGAATTATTTGAATTAGAACTTTTTTGACTAAACTGAATAACTTGAAATAGAAATGTTTTTGACAAACTGTACTTACATTTAAACTGCGTACTTAGGCTAAACTGAATTGTTCGAAATAGAACTGTTTTTGTATGTTTAACTGAATTGTTTGAAATGGAACAGTTTTTTTGACATTGAAACTCTACTTACACTAAACTGAATTGTTTGAAATAGAACTGTTTTGACATTTAACTGTGTGTAAACAAAATCTATACTTATACTAAATTGAATTGTTTGAATTTGAACTGTTTGACTAAACTGAATAGCTTGAAATAGAAATGTTTTTGACAAACTGTACTTATGGGAAACTGAATTGTTAGAAATAGAACTGTTTATTTGTATAAAAATAGATTTGTCATTAGATAACCTACAAAGGTTGATAAGCCATAAAACCCAAACAAACAAACAAACAAACAAGCAAGTGTCCTGTATATGACACTAAAGAATCTAATGGTGAGGCTCCAATAATTCTGGAGCTTTGGAGAATTCGGAGTACCTCTTCATTGCCGTTGCTCCCAGGTCCACTCTGACCTGGAGTGGTAGCACCTGATAGGGTCCTATCTATGGGTCAAATAGAAGTTTTTACATTTAAACTGTGTGCAAACAAATTTTTACATTTAAACTGTGTGCAAACAAATTACATGCTAAATTGAAAACTTAAAAATAGAACTATTTGATTTAACTGTGTGTAAACAAAGGACTAATGTTTAATTGAATTGTTAGTGATACATACTAATACTTGGAAACTTTTAACTGTGTGCAAATGGATGAGTAATGTTGAATAGAATTATTAGTGTTAGATAGCAATACTTGAAAGTCTTTGTGTGCCTAAATTGAAATATTGATATAATATAGCAATACCTGGAACCATTTAACTGTGTGAATATATAAAATAGTGTTCAGTAAAATAATTAGTGTTAAATAGCAAAACTTGTATAACCACTCTGTGCAAACAACTTATTAATGTTGAATACAATTTTAAGAGTTAGATTGCAATAATTGAAACTATTTAACTGCATAGAAACAATTGCAATACTAATGTGCTAACAAATTAGTACTAACTTATTTGAAAATGAAATTACCAACAAACTATTCACTTACAAATATGTATATCTAATTAAATGTGTGCAAACAAATGACTAATGTTACATAGCAATACTTGAAACCATTTAACTGTGCACAAACAAATGATTAATAGTAAATAGAATTATTCATATTGAATAGAAATACTTGAAACTATTTAACTGTGTGCAAAAAAAGAGCTCAGACTTCCTTAAAAATCTTATCAATGAAATGTGTTTAGAAATCATATTTAATATATATTTTTAAAGAAGATTTGGCATTAAATAACCTACAATGGTTGATATGCCATAAAACCAAACCAAACCAAACCAATCAAGTCAGATTAATCCTTTTTGCATTTCTTTCAAATGTTCCTTGTTCATAAAACAATACATGCTCTACTCAAACCTATTCTAGAATATATACGTATTTTATCTGTTGGGACATATTTTTTTATTCTTATCAATACTTCTTGTATGTATCAAATGCTTCTATGGAGGTGCCCGTGGTGTAGTCATTATCGTCGTAGGAAATGGACACGGCAACACGAGTTCAAATCCTGGACGAGACTGATTGCATTTCACATAGCACTAATACCCTTGGGGAAGGTATGAATCCAATTATTCTCCCTCCAGCTATGGGTAAATAGTAGGACAGACTGGATTCTTCAGCCTTGGTGAGGCAACTAGTCTAGGAGAAGGAAAACTCTGAATTCAAACCTGTTAAACTCCGGTTAAAAATTGACCTTGTGTCATATCCTGCCCGAGCGGAGGGGTTGGTAAATAGTATCAAATGCTTCTATATGTGTAAATGAGCTTATCGTACCTTTCCTTCTGTTTATGCTGTATTAGTTTATCATGGATATACTGATGCTAATGGGGGATCTTGGTCAGTGGGGACTTGACTAAATATCCTTCTTAGCATCAACCAACCTGATATGAGTATCCTGTCACTATAGTAGATACCTTTTCCAAGCATTTATGAATAAAGAAAGCATAGACAGCTATAAGAAGTCAGAAGAACAAAATGGAATTTTATTTATAAAAATAAAAATATGCTAAATAAATAAGTATAAAAATGTTTAACATTTATGGTATCGGACCCTTATGTATTTACTGAACCCTTCCATCACTGGCAGGATATGACACAAGGGATTTTTAAACAGAGTAACACTGGTTTGAATTCAAAGTTATTCTCTGGGATTGGGTGCCTGAACAAGGCTAAAGAACCCTTTCTGTCCAACAATTTACCCATAGCTGTAGGGAAAAGGTACATTCATGCCTTTCCCAAGAGCAGTAGCACAAAGTGAAATAAAAACAGCCTCATCTATGATATGAAATCTGGACACCGATTCCAGTTCCTACAATGATAACCAATACATTAAGTGGACCATTGATCAGACTTTGTAAAGAAATGAGGACATTGGAAAAAAAATGTTGCCTCAACTAATATTTTTCCAGCAGCAGCAGTGAATCTTTCTGTCTGTTTTTTTGTTATGACCAGTGGGACTATCTGATGACTGGGATTTAGGGGGTAAGTCATCTCTCTCACTAACAAATTGCTAAAATACATGTAATTTCTGAAAGAATTTATCTTATGAATTTATGCCAATGGGATGTCAAAAGTCATATTCTACATGTTGAGGTCTATGGTGTCCTGAAGGAAGGCACAAACCTGAGAGGCCACTCCAAATTGCAGAGGTGCAGTCGATGTATTCTACAGGCCCAGCTGACTGGGCAAAAGACACTTGTTGGGGGTAGAGGTCTTACCTCTCTGCAGAGAGGATTTTGGTGTTTACCTTGATAAATGGACCCAACTATCGCGACATGCTGAACAATGGTCAAGTAAACTCCATGGAAAATCCAAAGAACACCAGTATAGATTAGCTGAAGAGGTGATTTGCAAGACTTTGAACTATTGATGAATGTTGAGTCTCAATAGTATTGTCAAAGACTGAGAAAATCTTGTCAGAGAATGAATAAGCCTTATATACAAGGCTGAGTCAAAAGTTATGTAATATTTTGGTTTGTGCTAAATTGTGGTGTATATATTGTGTGACTGAAGCAGTACTAGCTGTGGAAGTTGCCCATTATAGTTTGAAGTATTGTGGTGGTTAGTGTATTGCTTTACTCTGTGTGTTATCTGAAAGCTGCACAGATGAACAGGCAATGTAGCCTAATTTGGGAACTTATGCTTTACATGTTTAAACTGGGCCATAATGCTGTGGAAGCAATCAAAAACCTTTATTGTGCAAAAGGGGAAAATGCAGTTGATCACAATACAGTAACCAGATAGTTCAAGAAATTTTTCTTGGGTTGCAAGAATCTTGACAAATCTGTCAAGGTCAGGTAAGCCTAAAACCATGGATTCCAAGACTGTGCTCCAAGTTATAGAGGCAAATCTGGCAAGTAACACTTGTAGAGTATCAGATGAACTAGGCATCTCACAGTCCAGTGTGGTTTGTCACCTTCATGACCTTAGCAAAAGCATCCGGAGCTGCCAAATTGTGTCTCATGTTGCCACAATATATTGCAAAACTTTTGACTCTCCCTAGTAGGATTATAATCATCAAAAGTGTGGCATGTTAAGACAATCTTGAGTATAATTAGTCACTCAGTGAAGGTCAAACTCTGTCAACAGTAATGGTTCTGGAGACTTGCTTGTTAACTACTAAGTTATGGCTAGGTGCTATCATTGACCTGCTTATATTTCAGTGATTTTTTTTTTCTGCTCTCTTGAAATTCTTATGAAAGTCTTTGGTAAGTTCTTTATTGTCAACAATAGTAATTGTGGTAGATATTGAATATCATATTAGACATTATTGATTCTCAAAAAGACATCATTATTTTCTGTTAAATGGTCTTTAATAGATATTCAATATCAATAGGTAATCAGTAATTTAAGATATTGATTATTAAAAAATTCATTAAAAATTTTTTGACCTCTGCACTTGTATTGAAGTGTTTAGCGAAGAAATATATTCTTACGTTTTTAGTAGTAATTCCTTGCTAAGTTTTTAAGGTAAATAAATGAGTGAAGAACCATGATGTAGAAAAGTTTTTATGATATTTTTAATGGCAGCATGGAAAAGGATTTACGTTTATGCTGCAAGTTTTGTAGGAAGAAAGGAAGGAAATAGTTATGGAGTTGAGAAGGAATTTTAGCAGCTAAATGCTTGAGCGAAATGTGCCGTGTTACGGTTAAGGCATTATTGAATGTGTGAGTGAGATATGGTCACCATAGGTGTAGCAAAAGTCGTGTTTGCTGGTTAAGGACAGGAATGTTGTCGTGAATGTCTCCAGAAAATGATGAAGTGGCTGAATGTCTGAGCGGAATTTTGCGTTGCAGTTGACATAGCCAAAGTTGAAGGTGACGTGAAGTTGTTCCTGTGTGAGGCGGATTGAATTCATCTAATTCATAATCAACTGGGAACCCTTGGTCTAAAAGAATAGACTCAAGAGGTCCATAAATTAGATGGCTTTCCTCATGGTGTCGTGATGCTGCTGCTAAAAGGAGAGCAGACGGTAATTACGTCTATCCTGTTCAAAAACTTCTGAGGAAGAGAGTGTTTGACGGTTTTTCCCCAATTTGGTTCTGCCTGGAAAAATGGTCCGGGTTGAATAGGATAAGTCATCCTGATTGGGTGAAAATATGCGTCGACCCTAACGGTCAAATTAATTTACACGCCAAACAAAAATACAAAGTTCTTTCTGCTACAAGTGTGTAAGAGAAATTTAGTTCAAGTGGTGGATTAATGGTTAATAATGTGGAGAATGAAATCTCTGGAGAGAGTTCAAATTCTGTCTCGGACAGTTTGTGTTCACTTTACATCAAGGCTCTTGGAAATAAAATCAAGTCTCTTCCAATTCAGCTATGGGTAAACAACAGAGTTTTAAAGCCTTTTTAGTTTTATTTCAGTGCTCCAATAGGAGACGAACTCAAAGCACAAAAATAATTATCTCAAACATTTCCAAATAAAGTAAATATTTTATATTCATTATATCATTTTATTTAATTTATCTATATTATTTAATTCATTGCATCATATATTCCTCTGTATATTTCATTATATTATTTATTATAGGATTTATATTGTTTAATTTAGTTTATTTTATTATTCTATTTTGTTATTCTATTTATATCATTTTATTTCTTATTTTACATTTGTCACAAATTTTCTTTAACTATAAATAAATACACTAATTAATGATATAAATATAATGCTGTGTGTGTGAGTGTGTGTATGTATATATATATATATATACGAGGTGCATACGATAAGTTTCCAGACATTTTTCGTATGGGCACTTTTATTGATAGTACACACATGAAACTCTAGTCCCCTTCAAAGTAATCTCCTCCTGCTGCAATGGACTTGTTGTATCGTTCCAACAACTTCTGAAAGGCCCCATGGAAGTCCTCTTATGTGAGCGTGTCAATTACCTTCATCACAGCCTCTTTCATCTCCTCAATTGTCTCATAACGACAGCCTCTAAGTTTTTCCTTAAGCATAGGGAATAACCAAAAGTCACAGGGAGCAAGGTCTGGACTATAGGGACGCTGAGGAATTGTCTTGATGTCCATTTTGGTCAAATAGTCTGTGACAAGGATGGAGTTGTGGACTAGTATATTGTCCTGGTAGAAATGCCACTGACCCAATTTGAAGAGTGCTGGCCTCTTCCGACGGAATCTCTTCCTGAACTCCTTTAAAACCTCAACATAGTATTCCTTGTTGACTGTCTGTCCAGTGGGAACCCAGTGCATGTAGATCATGCCAGTGCTGTCAAAAAAAGGGATCATCAAAAGTTTGTGGGTGGATTTGCTCCATCTGGCCTTCTTGCGTCTGGGAGAGCCAGCATGTTTCCACTGGGAACTCTGTTTCTTGGTCTCTGGATCATAGCAGTAGATCCAGCTTTCATTGCAGGCCACTAGAGGATCAAGAACTGCGGGATCTGAATTGATCAGCTCGACCATCTCCCTGCTGTCATGACGTCTTTCTTTCTGTTCTTCTCTGAGAACCTTTGAGACAAACTTCTTGCAAATCAACCGCATCTTCAGTTCCTTGTGAATAATTGTGTGTACAGTTCCCACACTGACATCAAACTGTGCACTTATTGTTTCTATAGACACACGATGGTCCTTGTCTATGAAATTCTTTATTTGGCCAATCAACTCTGGTGTATTGACTTCCTTACTCCTCCCACACCTCTCATCATCCCTCACAGACTCCCTGCCTTCCTTGAATCTCTTATACCACTCAAAAACTGATGCTCGATTCATGCAAGATGGTCAAAAAGCAGTCTGAAGCATTCCATATGTTTCTGTGGCATTTTTTCCAAGTTTAAAACAGATTTCTATTGCATATAGTTCTTCTAAAGTGTCCTCACGTCCAGATTGCATTTTTGAAATTCACCAGCTGTGACAATATAAGGTGTATTCCAATTGCTGCTGTAGCTGTTCATTTGAACCTGAAATCATAAGAATTGGTCAGTTATCTCATAAGATGTATAGCAATAACATACTGAATTTTCAAGAGTCTACGACAATTTTAAATGCCCATACGAAAAAAGTCTGAAAACTTATCACATGCCCCTCGTATATATATTTGAAATTTACTATCAATATAATATTTCCCTTGTTCATAAATATGCTATATAATAATCTATTATCAATATATAACCTAAAGGAATTCTACAGATAATTATAGACATTCTGCTTCATTTCAAAATCTCTTACTGCATTGCTCTTATTCAGGCTATTCCCATTTCAGGGTTACATTGTACATTATGTTTCTATTTCAACTTCGATAATGGATCATCTATCTCCTCACTTGTTCTTTCATAGTATCATCTATGTCTTTCTCTTGTTACTGTGTTGCTCTTTTGTTTTTGTCAACCATTTTTGTTCTTATCTGTCACCTCATGTTGCTCATGTTGACCATTTGTTATTGCAAACCCAACATTTTTAGTTCTTTGTTGCTGGGATGACAGATAATTTGGACATCTTTTTATGTATGCACATTTTATTTCATTGAGGACCACCAGTCATGACCAATTGCAGCCAATGGAGAATTAGTGAGCATAGGTGGAACAACTGCCCCATCAGAGCATTTCTCACTAATATCTTTCTAACTACTAAACTTTATAGGATCTTGAGATTAGGTGACCATCTTCCATCCAATGAAAGCCAAGCTTTCATCTGATCTCAAGGTCACTGTATATCACTCAGACTGGATAACATCTAATGACTGGGATTTATTCAAACTAATGTACACTTCATGATACATAATATATTGGTGAAATCTATTATTAACTCTATTTTATCATATAATTTGGTGTTGGTGGGGTTTTTGTTATGTAGTGGCTAATGTGCTGAACTCTGACATCCATTAGTTTGAACTTCAATCACACTATTACATTTACTTTTGGACTAATGCCTTGACAAAACTATGAACATCCTTATTCTTCCAGTTATAGATTAAATTGTACTACTACTGTTCTTCTACAAGGTTGGCTTTGGTATTGAATTGCCCAGGAAGGTTGATATGCCATTAAATAAAGAAACCAAACCAACAATATTATGTATACTTAAGAAAAATAAATGAAACATTAATTTTATAGGTTTGTAGGGGGTGTCCTCATGGTGTAATGGTTAAAGCGATGGACTGCGGGATCGTAGTATGCGAGTTCGTACTCCAGTCGCGCTATTACGTTCACTTTCGGGCAAATACCCTTGGGAAAGGTATGAACCCCCTTATCCTCCCAGCTATGGTTTAAATAGTACCACTACTCTTATTCTAGGAGAATGGCTTTGGCATTAAATAACCTAAAAAGAGTTGATATGCCATTAAACAAAGAAACCAAACCTTTATAGGTTTGTTGTTATATCAGAACAAAATAATTCATAAAAAGAAAAAGAATGATTTTTAATTCTTCTATTTTCATTCATATTGACAATTTGAATTCTCTATATCTAGTATACACAGTGGAAAGTCCAGAGACTACCACCATAACTTAAATAAACTGAAGATGCAGTGTCAGATTCTGTATTATTGATGAATGATGAAAATCTCAATAGCATTATTGGAAACTGACAGAAGTTTGCCAATGAATGAATGAATATTTAATGAATTTAATATTAAGATCCAAGGTGATGAATTTGTTATTACTTTACAAGGAAAATAAAATTGTATAATTTATATGTGTAAATACAGTAATAGTTCTGATTTAGGATACAAGTCAGGCTGCAAATCTTGATAGTGAAGTAATCTGATTATTTTGTAATGGGGCTTCTATAAATTGCTAAATTCCTACCTTTTGGTAAACAAAAATGATAATTCAAACTATATCAGTATATAATTCTTGATGAATAAGTTTTTCTCAATTATTAACCCTTAAAGCCTTGAGGACCCCTCTCACTTGTGATACCCCTATGATTGGGGACTCCAGCTAAAAAATAGCAGAAAATGTAAAATACTGTAATCTGTTATTTAAAACCTGATTGTGTATTGTAGTGGCTACCTCCCATGAGTGATCCTGATGCCCAGCAGTAAGACTGACAAAAAAAGGTCAATCACAATAACTTTTGCTGTAAGAGCAAGAGATAGACAAACATGTATGAGACTTAGGGATTTTGGAGGCAGGTAGTTACTGAGAGAGTGACAAATCACATCCTAAATTTTAGGGCTTAGCAAAACTGCCCCTCCCATTGGGGGTGGGCTATGATTTTTCTAAGAAAAGATCTTTCCTTGATCAACTTAAAAATACCTCTTCATATCTTTCTGTTTATGAAACAGACCCAGAGGGAAGTTATGACATTGTGGCAAAGTGAGTTGTATTTTTTGTGACCATGTGTCTAACTTACTATGAACTTATCTTTTCATCTTGTTCTCAACTCTTTGTCTGTTTCTTCAAGATAGCAGCCCCAGTGGCATAAAAGTGCCAAAAGTGCCTTGAAGGAAGCGAGTTCAAACTCTAACTAAGCTATTGCTTTCACTTTCAGACTAATACCCTTGGGAAAAGTATGAACCCCTTATCTCCCCAGCTATAGGTTAAATCATATCACTGCTGTTCTTCTACAAGGATAGCTTTGGTATCAAATAAACTATGAAGATAAAGAAACCAAATGAAATCTTTTTTTGACATGTCTGCAATGCTACAATTGGCTGTATTGTTGCTCAACAATAGCAGGACAGAAAGGGGAATTCCCTGGTGGGATTTCAGGCTACCCAGGTATAGGTTCTAAAACTTTTTTTTTCTATAAAGATATTAACACTTAGAACTCAAAACAGTTGATATTTGTGCTGCGACCTAAGAGTAAATGCATCCAAGCTGTCTGAATTCTGGCTGAGAAATCATTATCATTAATTATATTCTACTAATGTTACTCCTTGAGAGTTTTTTACACCAATGTTAGCTGATTGTCTTTCACTGTAGTTTGAATGATAGCAAGTCTCCTCAAGTAACCAGGACTCTTTTCAGTATTCTGGCTGATCTTAGTAATGCTGTAGTCTTGATGGTCTCCATATGTCCTCTTATTTCTAAGTTTACCAGTCCCTTTACCAAGCTTTTGGAGATTGTTCCAAATGCACCAATTGCAATCAGTATCACTATTCTATAGTTTTTACTTCTTTGGCAAGGTCTAGGAACTTATCTCTCATTTTGCTTTATTTTATTTTCACTGCTGGGATGGCAAAGTCCACTATTTGGCAGTTTCTCTTTTTTTTGTCGATCACTATGTCTTGTTGTTTGGTTGAGATGAGGTGACCTGTTGGTATCACAAAATTCCAGAGAACTTTGTTCATCTCATTCAGATTCTGGGTTGTGAATATACCACTTGTTTGTATGGTCCAATTTAAATTTCTTGCACAGTTCCTAGTGGATCTCCTTTCCTACCCACTCATGTCTAATCTTATACTCTTTTTCCACTAATTTACTGCATTTACTTATATGATTTCATCTCTATCACGGCATAACCTACACTTGCTATTTTGTTACATCTTATTTATTTTTGTTTTAATGTAGTTTGTATTTATGGCATTGTTTTGTACTGCTATTAGAAGAGATTCAGTTTCTCTCGTAAGGTTTCCCTTTCTTAGCCATGTCCAAGCCTTCTATTGTGAGATTTTACCTGTTTGTCGCTTGACATATCCACATATTGTTTTTCTTCCCATTTCTGTTTCTTAGTTATTGTTGTTCTGCTGATCATTGTGTTGCTTGTTGTTTATGGCAACTGCAATTAATCTTTCCTTGTTTTTTTTATGTTGTCTTTGAGTTGTATTGATGGATCAACACTATTTTCAATGCTGGTGAGTCCTCTTCTTTCTTCTTTTCTAGACATATATAGTCAATTATCTCTGGGATGTAAGGGTTTATGCATCATCATTAGTTTTCTTGTTCTCTGGTCAATTTGTTGAAGTTCTTCCCTTATCCACTTTAAGAATGGTCCTGAGTATCTTATAAGAGGGACCACCCAGGTGTTTATCTCTCTGATGATATTCCTGCTAAAGAGTTTGGTTTTCAAGTATTTTTGTTTGCCTGAGACACACATTTTTAATTTTTTCTTTCATCTTCACCTGTTTGATGGTGTCCACTTACAATATTTCCAAATACTTGTAAATTTCCTTTTCTTTGAGCATTCTGACTTTTTCTTGGCTTGGTAGTTTTATTCCTTCCATTATTTGTCTTTTTCTGCTTCTCATTATTAACATGGCACATTTTTCTATACTCAATTCCATCCCTATATCCTGACTGTATGTTCTCATATTCGTATTAGGGTCTCCAATTCTTTTTCATTTTAGGCAAATAGTTTGATGTTATTATTTGATTAACAATATTATTATTAAGAATATGTTGTCTACATTGATATTGCCTATAATTAACAGCCTGTAAAACAGTTTGCAACATTTTACATTTTCAGATAGGAACTGGGGGGGGAGGTTACAGAAATTAGAGGCTCAGGGTTTTAAATGTAAAAAATTCTTGATAAAAAATGCCAGTGTCATTATATTTTCCTTTATTATAAGTTTCTATGTTGTAAAATTATAGAAAACAGCCATTATTCCCTTCAAACTTTGCTTTTGTGCCCTGGATAACACTAAGTAAGAGAAATTTGATTTGTGGATTGTATGTTATTTCTTAATTGTTTATGTTGTAAAAGTATAGAAAATGGCCATTATACCCTTGAAACTTTGCTTTTGTGCCCTGGATAAGGAAATTTAAAAGTTAAACCATTTTTTGTGTAAAAATGGATGAATTTTTACATTTTCATCTGAATAAAACAATTTTTGAATCAAAATTTACTTGTGTCTATTCCAAAGTTACACAAAATGAACCAAAATGCTTAGAATAAAGTAGTTTTTGAGATTTGCGATTGTAATATAAATTTCTTTCATATTTGCGACTGTAATATAAATTTCTTTCAGGCCCCAATCTCTCATATTTTTGTTCCATGCTCCTTGGTAGTTGAGTTCAAAGTCCAGTATAACTTGATGGAAATGTACCTCTTGGTTTGCTGTTATGTTTTGCCCAAATTTATCAAGATGAGCATCAAAGATATTAACTTTCAGAGACATCCTGCAGCCTATTTTGCTGTCGTTATTTACCTTCTAAAAGGCTCTTGAAAATTTGAAGTTCTACAGTATTCTAGAAAATTCAAGAAAATTCTTTATCAGTTACTCCGTATTGAATTGTCATGTAAAAATTGAGTAAATTTAGAAATTTCTTTACCCAGGTTACAAAAGCAAAGTTTGGTAAGGAAAATAGTTGTTTTCTATTTACTTAGGCAAAAGCAATTGGGAAATAAGACTTTCTGTCTAGGAACAAGAAAATATAAAAAAATATTATATAGTGATTGACAATTGTGTCCCTATTTTCTTGTCTTTGTTATGAAGGAAATGGAGAAATCTGCAACAAAGAAGAGTGTTGTGTGATGCCTCTTAACACTACCTTAACTTGCAGAGTTGAACTCTAAAACAACCAACAGCTGCAGAAATTTCCCTATGATGGTCAGCTGAAAAGTTCTTAGCCTTACCAAGACAGTCTCCGGAAATGTAACTAAATGAAGTTTATTTTTCAACAGTTTCCTCTTGTGGTCCACACACTTCTTCTATTGGTATTGCAGTGCTTGGATCCCATTGGTAAAAGGCTCCTGGAGAAATCTACACAAAGGAAGAGTACTGTAGAGACTGCACAGATGCCTCTCAGCACTATCTTAACTTGCAAAGTTGAACTCTAAAACAACCAACAGTTGCTGAAATTTCCTTACAATGGTTTGCTGAAAAGTTCATAGACTGACTAAGATAGTCACAGGAAATTTGACCCAATGAAGTTTATTTTTCAAAATAATTCCCCTCACTTATGGTTCACACATTTCTTCTGTTGGTATTACAGTGCTTAAACCCCATGGTTAAAAAAGTCATCAACTGCAGATATGTCATCATATGAACTTTTCAGCCTACCTTCATACTTAGAGTTTGGCTTTGTGTTGTTATTTCTTAAACTTAGTTTAGTTGTGGTACAAGGCCAAAAGTATGGGGTGCTCAGTGAGAATCTAACTCACAAACAATAGTCTGCTAACATTACATCCCATGAAACAAGTTTGTCTCTGTGTGCATGCACTATAATTTTCTTAAAATGTTTGCTTACTTGTATTGAATTCAGACTTGGTCTTTTCCAAGACTGGTTCCCCTACCAAAGCTAAAGAACAGTCTATTCAAATATCTTGTCTTATCATGCATTGAAATTCTTTTTATTTATGACTTACCTTGTTGCTGAGAAGGCTGACAAATGAGCAGATATATAGTGATCCTTGTCTGCAGATTTCCTGTGACCATTAAGCATCTGTTGACTCCATTTCTAAGTGCTGAATGCTTAGTGTACTTGTTATCTATTGCTCAAGTGCACCAATTTGAGTCCAGTTCTTTGAGGAGTTCATCTTGTTGGGAGAGCTTAGAATATGTGGACTGTATGTATCTCTTGCAGTTAAACATACTCAATAGAATTTAAAATGAAAAAAAAATGCTTGTCAAAGTTAATAATAGCTAAATGAGTCATGAACTCATTGGATTCTAGTTGTAACAACAATCCATATTTATGTTGTTGCTTCTATTTAAGAGTTAAGAATTTTAATTAGTATTCATACTTAGGTCTATGAATCTCAATCTGTATGATTAGCAAATGATGTAGACCCCACAAAATTATCATTCAGTTGCAAATTGGATTGAAAATTTGCTTTATTCTCTAAGAGCATTTTAAGTGTATTGCTCTAAAGAAAATCTTGTTATGGTGTGCTTTATTTGGCAGGGTGGGGGTTACTATTACACACAAACATCATGAAAATTTTAGCAATAAATAGATAACATTATGTAACACAAATTGGGCCTACCTTGTCAGTAGGACTTAGAATACATTGACTGTATCTTTTGCAGAGGGTTAGAAGTCCTCCCTAACAGAAAAGGGATGTTCTTGGTATGACACCAACTTGCCTCTGATGGCAAGGCTCCAATTCTGGAGCTCTGGGGAGTGTGGGATTTTTTAGGTTTTCCACATATTTGTTGAACTTGTTTCAGTTCATTAAACTAAACAAGACTATTTTGGGGATGCAGGTTTTTAGCATTCAGATCATGAGACCAAACAACCAAAGCTGTCATATGATAATGGGACTATTAAAGAGAATTCACTAGTGTAGCACTTTATCTTTTCTAAGTGAGACCCATAGATTTGGGGAGAGAGATGGATTCATGCCATTCTGAAGGACATCAGCACAAAGTGAATGCAAACAGCTTTGGCCAGAATTTGAGCTAGGCAAGAACTTAATGAAGGTTTAACCCAGACTCTAAGCCTATGCATATGCCACCAGATATTTTATCAAAATATCTTGTTTATATCTTCAGTTGAATTTTAAAAAAAATTAGTTGTATTAATATTTGAATTTCCTAGTTAAAGCCTTGTTTAATAATGATTAATTGATTAATTTTGTACTAGTATTTTTTCATTTCATTTCTTTTTTTTATCACAATATCCAGATCATCATTATACCATCTCAGTTGAGCTTAGACTGTATCTCCTGCAGAGGATTAGGACTCCTTCCTTCCCTAAAAAAAGGTGTCCTAAGTATGACACTAACATACATTATGGTTGGCAATCTGGGAAGTGTGGAGTACCAATTCTTTGCCATTCCTCCCAGGTCTACTCTGACCCAGAGTGGTAAAATCTGTTAGGGTCCAATCTAAAGGTCAAATAGATCCATCTACAAATTATTTGTATTAGATCAGGATACTTGATATCATAACTGTGTGTAAGTAAATGGTTATTATTATTGATAGAAATATTTACTTGAAACTATATAATTGTATATGAATTATAAGTTTGGAATACTTGAAAACATATAACTGTGTGCAAAGATGGTTATTATTATTATCATTATTATTATTATTATTATTATTATTAAATAGAGTTACTTGAAACCATATAATTATGTATAAATTACCATCAGATGCAATTTAGTGCCATACTTAGGATTCTTTATTTTTGTTGTTCGGTGAGGTTCTTACCTTTCTACAGGGAATATAATGAGTGTATTCTATGTTTGACCAAAAGTAACTGAAAGAAAAATGAATAATTGATGTTCTTATTTTCCGAAGCAAAATATTTTTGCATGATAATCACAAATAGTCTGATTAGTGTTAACTCTAATAATAAACTAAATACTTGTTGTTTCTTATTTTATTGATATATTCTAAGCTTAGCTTAATACAGCTAAATACAATCAGCAAATACCAGCCTACAAACCAGTGCTTCATAGTAAATGAGCTATTTTTATGTAATGGATATGCACAGAGGAAAAAAAAGTGTCACTCATTGGTATAGAGAATACTGAATCCTCTTCAACCTATAGCTGCAGAAAAGAAAGTAAAACACAAACTGAAGAAACAGAGGTGGAGTGGGACTTTCAAAGTTTGAGAAATGCTATTTAAAAGACCTATATAAGGGTAATTCAGAAAATTCTAAGCCCTACTCAGAGAGAGTTTGAGAACCAGAACAGTTTTTCATGTATATTCAATATAGTCTCACTTGATATCAATGCATTTGGTTCAATGATGCTCAAGTACTGCAATCCCATCACAAAAGAAAATGACTTCCTGGTCCTCCAAAAACTCCTCTTTTCCAAAATGGTGACATGCAGATGGGATTTGAGTTTAGGAAATAGTAAGAAGTCAGATAGAGCTAAGTCTGGTTAGTAAGGGGTGATGGGGTAGTAATTCAAAACCGTAGTTGCCTGCTTCAGCAGGCAACTGAGTAGTGTGGACAGGTAAGTTATTGTAAAGCAAAGAGCTTAATTGCTTCCTTCAGTTGTCTTAATTTTAATGCTTAGTACTGTCCATAAATAGTTTTCCTTTTTCTAGGTAGTCTATCATGATTATACAATCAGACTCTCCAAAAACAGAAGTCATCACCTTGCCAATAGATGCTGCCTGCGTGAACTTCTTTGGGGGTGGAGAACCGGTGTGTTTCCACAGTTTGCTTTGAATCTTTAATTCAGATTTGAAGTGATGAACCCAGGTTTTGTCTTGAGTTATTAGTCAGTAGTGGAAATTCTTAGGGTTATCTTAGAAGTGAGTTAGAAGTGTTTTGGAAATATCAGCCCTTTTCAGCTTGTGCTTTGGCATCAGCATTCTTGGGACCCATCTTGCAGACAGCTTGCTCATCGCTAAGATCCTAGTTAAAACAGTGTGGACTGAACCTGAATGAATGCTTATGTACTTAGCTATCTGCTGGACAATAAGATATCTGTCATCCAGAAACATATGGTGAATGTTCATTAATGTTTGAGGTTTTTGGGGCAAGCTGTCCAAATGTCATCTTCTGTATTGTCCTTGCCCCGCTTGAATTCTTCTGCTCACTTCTTCACAGTTACATACAAAGGGGAGTCCTCTATAAGTTTCTGTACCATGTCCTCATGGATTTCCTTGGATGTCATACATTTCTTTTGTAGATATTCTATGACTTCTTGGATCTCTTTTTTTTGTCCATTTATATATTTGTCACATGTCTCTCACCTTTTTAAGAGCCTCACCTGCACAAAAATTGGGATAGAAATCTTAATTACTTTTATTAGTTTCATTAGAAGTAGTAGTGTGTTGCCACAGCAAAGAATGTTCAGGGATGGTTTTTCTTTTTGGTTAAGGCTTAGAACTTTTGGAATGACTCTCATAGGTGGATAGGGAACATGTTTGGGTGATGCAAAGCACAGAAGACTTGGTGGAGAGGTAAAGTGCTTTTGACATATGCTATCAATCTGTTACAAGCTTTCTCTGCTACTCTCTCTGTCTCTTTGTCTAAGTATGTGATGGGTGTTTGTTATATAATTTGTATTTGCATATATGTTTACTCCAAATGGATTTAATAGAAAACTTAATGATGCTGGCTTAAAAAAGGATGTACGGACATTGGGTGATATATAAACACCTAAATAAATGAACAAACCAAGCAGTCACAGTTTGAAATGCATTGCTCCCAGGCTCAACATATACCTGCCAAATGAAAAAACAATTTATCAGGTGAAGTTGCTACAGATATATAAAGGTCAGTTAAAGACACTTGAATACCAGATGATAATTTTCATGCAACAAATGTATATGCAGTATCACCAGGGCATTTTTGTCACTTCTCTTATAGCATATTAACTCTTTAAAAAATTCCCCCCAAAACTTTTTTTCCACAAAAACTTTTCTTCTGACAATGACCTAAGATTGAAACTAGAAAAAGAACTACTTCTATTAATCTTAACAGTTTTCTTCATTTTGTATATTTGAAAAGAAGAAATGACTGCAATAAAGACATTTCATGCTTATAAGTCTGTCTTTATATATTCTTTCCCAGATTATTCAACTAAACAACAAATATTTCCCTCTAAAGAACTGTTAGATTATTTTTAAAACAAAAAAAATTTCTCCTAAAGTGATTCCCTACTTGGAGAAAACCAAATTCATTGCTGTGGTAATTGAAATTTTATTGACATTTTGCCAATATATTTTGCAACTTGTTCTCTCTCTACCTGTAGCTTTTCAGAGAATATTGATCCTTTTAGAGAATATTGATCTCTACTGTCCATGTACCTGGATTGTATTATTTATCTAATCTTGAGTTTAACTTGTAACTTCTTGCAGGAGTCTGATATCCAGATCTAGAAAAATCTACAAGGGGATAGCATTGTTGTATCCACAACTATGTGACACACTTTCCTGTGGATGTAATAAATAAATAAATATATATAAAATGAAAATATGTTTGTGTGTGTGTGTTATCATCTTTATGTATATATACCCTTAGATACACAAATATATGAAAAAAACACGGATCTTTATGTATATATACCCTTAGATAAACAAATATATGAAAAAAACACGGATCAATGTACATGGATATATATTAAAAAATGTTTAATATATACAGATATATACATATATCAACATACACAAACACACACACACATACACACACACACTCACGCACACACACATATAAAGATTATTTGTATAGATAGATACAGAGGTGGAGACCCAGGCACATCCTGTCTTGTCAAAAGTTTTTTGACTACATTAGAATATCTAATGGAAAAAAAAATTTAAATTAGAATCAGTAGTCATTTCCATACAACCATATTCCACATTTCTGGGTTTTACCAGATTTCACCTTATTTAGCAAACATTATCCTACATGAAAATAGTATCAAAATAGAAAAGGAATTAAAAAAAGTTTTAACAAAAAAAAAAACATGACAAAAAATTATTTCTCCTATGGTGCCTCCATATATTTTTTCCTTTTACTGTCTCCAAATTATTAATTCTCTTTTTTCAATTAAGTAATCCAATGTGGTAAAAATATGTCTATTCCTCTTTTTCCGTTTTCTATCTTTAATCTTTAGACCCGACACCCTTTCATTTCTCATTTATACACTTTTATCAATTTCCTTTTTTTGCTAAGCATAAGAAAATAACTATTTTTCATACTTGAAAATGACCTTTCACTAAATATCAAAATATTCTAAACTGAGCATGTTTTTATTTTTAATATATCCACTGTTCCATTTATTTTTCATCAAGTGTGTGAGGTGTGTGTGTGTGTGTGTGTGTATGTATGTATGTATATATATATATATATATATATATATGTGTGTGTGTGTGTGGGTGTGTATATATATATATATATATATATATATATATATATATATATATATGAATGTGTTTGTATGTGTGTGGGTATATAAATGTGTTTGTATGTGTGTGGATATATGAATATGTATGGGTATATATATATGTGTGGATGTGTGTGTGTGTTACTGTATATGTGTGTGTATTAGTATATATGTGTGTGTGTATATATTAATGTGTGTGTGTGTGCATATATTAGTATATATGTGTGTGTATATCAGTATATATATGTGTGTGTGAGTGTATATTAGTATGTGTGTGTGTGTGTATTAGTATATATATGTGTGTGTGTGTGTATATGTGTGTGTGTGTGTATGGGTATATATATGTGTATTTGTGTGTATGGTTATATATATATGTGTGTGTGTGTGTGTGTGTGTGTGTGTGTATGGATATATACGTGTGTGTACTGGAGTATATATGTGTCTGTGTGGGTATATATATATATATATATATACAGTGTATCACAAAAGTGAGTACACCCATCACATATCTGCAGATATTTAAGTATATCTCTTCATGGGACAACACTGACAAAATGACACTTTGACACAGTGAAAAGTAGTCTGTATGCAGCTTATATAACAGAGTTAATTTATTTTCCTCTCAAAATAACTCAAAATATAACCATTAAAAGCTAAACCCCTGCCAACAAAAGTGAGTACACCCCTAAGAAACTACACCCCTAAATGTCCAAATGGAGTACTGCTTGTCATTTTCCCTCCAAGATCATCCAGCATTTTAAAAGTGCGGGGTCCACTCAGAACAGGCCTCGGGTGGTCATCCAAAGAAGCTGAGTGCACGTGCTGAACGTCACATCCAAATGCTTTCTTTGAAAAATCAGCGTA
>CAUZXS010004917.1:132500-167500 GCA_963585895.1 Sepioteuthis lessoniana
TGTAGTTATGAGACAATTGAGGAGATGTAAGAGGCTGTGTTGAAGGTCATTGACACACTCACACAAGAGGACTTCCATGGTGCCTTCCAGAAGTTGTTGGAATGATACAACAAGTGCATTGCAACCGGTGGAGATTACTTCAAAGGGGACTGGAATTTCATGTGTGTACTATCAATAAAAGTGCCCATACGAAAAAAGTCTGGAAACTTATATATATATGAGGATTATTAAATATATATATATATATATATGTGTGTGTGTGTGTGTATATACTCATTTTAGATTTGCATGTATGCCTATATATATGTTCATTTGTGTATGTGTACATATATATATATATATATATATATATATATATATATATATATATGCGCAAGTGTGTTTGTACGTGTGTATGTACGCACACACACACACACACATATATATATATATATATATATATATATATATATATATATATGTTTTTATGTATGTGCATTTATATTTCTGTTTGTCTATATAGTTAATTGATTTGAAATTGGTAAATATTTTCCAAAAAAATATTCATCGAAGATTTTTTTAATCTATGTACATGTTCCTTTATATATATATATATATACACACACTCTCACATGCACATTCGTATTTTGTGTAACTGTTTCCATCCCAAAAATCAACTTCTAAATATCAGTTGTGCCTTATTGATTTTTATTATATTTATTCATATGAATTTGAATTGCATTGTTTACATTACCAACTTCTCACTGGATTTTTCATTGCTATGTTGTGACAATCAGTTCTCTTTCTTAAACTTATATTCATATCCCAGAGATTAAACCTTAACTTATTTGACCACAGAAACTCTATGGATTTGTGGGGGACCTCACATTTTTGGCATATTGCTTTTGTGGTTGAATTGGTTCAGGTGTTGTCTATGTAATACCAGCTCTTAACATGTTACTTCCTTATTCTTATTTTATGTTATTTAATTTAACTCATTATCTACCTGATGCACAGGTGTCAAATATATCCACCTGAATCAGCATGCAAGTTGCAAAACCATACTCTGCATCTTTTGTGTGCCAGAAAATTTTAGGAACAACATTATACTTCAGAGTATGAATATTGTAATGGTAGTTTGATTGAAAACCTGTATAGCAGACCTTTTTATCACAGAGTTTTCACTAATGCATGAAAGCAAGTATGTTCAGGATTGGTTGGTAATGATCAGATGGTATTTGGCCTGTTATAATTTTGCTAACTACTGCCTTTAAGAAAGTCATAAATCTAATTTTCTTAACACATTCTCATTGATCAACATCTTGACACATAATGGGCTGGAGATAAGGGTTAGTGAATAAACACTTAGACAAATCACTCTCCAATAACCAAATTCCCTGTTTAGGCAGCCGTAGCAGAAAGCTGTTACTCCCATTATCAACCTTGACATGAACTAGAATCCCACTCACTACTGCTGTAATGGACTGTAAGACTAGCAAGATGCCTCAATGATAAGGATCCAATTAGCAGCCAATATTGCTGCAATTCACTAAGTTATGGGAGTCTGAAGGAGTTTGTTTTAGTATTTATAATAAACTGATATTGTTGATCAAAAGAGTAAATCAATAAGTCTGTAGTCTGATATGGTTATTAGTTGAATTTTAATCTGAAATTTTCCCTGTATAATGTTTTATAACTGTTTTTGTTGATGTTAATTCTCCCTTCACAACTTGGCTGTTTCCTGTTAGCGGCAGCAGCATATTTGTCTCACCTACAAATACAAAAGAACTCAACCTCTGCACTCAATTTAAACTCTTTATCAATAGAAATGGCTTTTCTTACACATCACTCTATAAGTCCTAGGCCTGTCTTATAGATGGCACCACTCATAAAAAATCCATATGATTTTTATAAAGTACTAACCTTCAAATGGCACATGTTAAAATTTGAATCCAATTGGATTATTAGTTTACAAATTACAATTATTTAAGTGAAGCCACTACTGCAAATTTTCAAAATAATGGGAAAATCTGAATTTTGTGAGTTTATAAAGCATTTCTGATGGGAGAAAATACTTTTCAAGATAAGCAATGGCTTGATAAGTGTTATTTGGACTTTGCTTCATCAGAAACAACAGTTAAGAGGTGATATGCTGATTTTAAATGCTGTTGTACAGACACAAATGGTGCTGAATGCTCCGGTCGCCCTAATTCAGTAGTTGTCCTGGAAAACACCAAAAACTTCACCAACTCGTTTTGGCCGATTGTAAATTAAAGTTGCATGAGATAGCAGAGGAGTTGAAGACATCAGAAAACAGTGTATTCACTATTTTGCATAAACATTTATCAATGAGAAAGCTGTGTTCAAAGTGGGTGATCATTTGCTCACAGTTGATCAAAAACAACAATGCATCGACGAATTAGAGCATTGTTTGCAACTGTTTCAACACAACAAAAAAGGAGTTTTTGTGTAAATGTGTGACAATGGATGAAACATGGATCTACGATTTCACTCCGGAGACAAATCAGTTGTCAGCTGAGTGGACAGCTGCAGTGAAAGCCATCCAAAGCGAGAAAGACACAAACATCAGCAGGCAAGGTTTTGGCCTCCGTATTTTGGGATGTGCAAGGTATTTTGTTCATCAATTACCTTGAGAAAGAAAGAACCATCAATAGTCAGTATTATATAGCATTATTGGTGTGTTTGAAGGAAGAAATCACCAAAAAACAGCCACAAATGAAAATGTGCTCTTTCTCGAAGACAATGCACCCTGCTACAAGTCAATAGCAATGATGGCAAAATTACATGAATTGCGCTTCAAATTGCTTTCACACCCACCCTATTATCTAGATATGGTCCTCAGGGATTTCTGTCTTTTTGCAGACCTCAAAAGAATACTCCAGGGAAAGAGATTTGGCTCCAATGAAAAAGTGATATCAGCAAAGAGGCTTATTTTGAGGACAAAGACATATCAATCTACAAAAAAAGCATCAAATTGTTAGAGAAGCATTGGAATCAGTGTTTCACCCTAGGAGACTATGTTGATGAATAAAGTTGAATTTTGCCTAAAAGTTGTTGTTTTATTAGTTAGGCCCAGGACCTATTGAGTGATGTGTTATATTTTCTATATCTAAAAAAAAAGAAAGAAAACTCCAGGGTAAGGGTTTGCTCGAAGGTAGATAATACTTGCATAACACATTTAAAATTTCCTGTTGTAGGTATTTATTAGTATGTTCTATCCCTCACTGGAAAGAAGTCATTTACTTTGCTTAGTTTTGCATAAGGCCATAAATATAGAGCACTCAATGAGAATCAAACTCTCTTGCAATAATCTAGATTAGCTCACTAGTCATGGCCTTGTGTGATGTTGAGCCATTGTTGAGTAAATCTTGGTTTTTACGGACAAGAGATCTGAACAGTAAAAAGATACTTTCCAGTGGAGAAATAGTTTGAGACGAATATGCTGCTATATGTATTATGTTCAACCTATGTAATTCTGGTTTCTTTGTTTAATGACATATCAACCTTTGTGGGTTATTTGATGCTGAAGACATGCTTGAAGAACAGCCATGATATTATTCAACCCATTGCTGGAGGATAAGTTTCCCAAGAGTGCAAATCTGAAAGTGAACATAATTGCAGAAATAGTTCAAATTCACTTACCTTGAGGCCATAGTCCAGTACTATGGCTATTATGCCCCTGAGACTCCCTTCCCGATGTTATCCATATTCACCATTGAATTATAAATATTTGTTGTGTAAAATAAATACTATTTTTATCATTACACTCAGTATATTGTGCTAGGCTACACACTAATTCTTTGATTAATTTGTTTGTTACAGCATGTCAACTCTTGCTGAAGTCAGTTTAGCTATTATATTTGGTTTGGTTTGGCTCTTTGACATAACAACTCATAAGTTATTTAATGCCGAATCCTATTTATACATATGTTATATATATGATTTGTAAGTGCATAGTTTGTAGGGAAATTCATTTTTAAATTTGCCCCATAGATGGGTTCTACCACTCTGGGTCAGTAGGTACTACCACTCTGGGTCAGAGTGGACCTGAGAGTAATGGCAATGAAGGGGTACTCCACAGTTTCTGAAGCTCCAGGAATAGATTTTCACTATCAGATCTAGTTTAGTGTTACATTTGGTTGTGGTACTATTGAAGTGCTTTTGTAGGCAAATACATTTAAATACACATAGGAATATATAAGGGTAAGTTAATATGTCTGTAGTTAAGTTGGCCAACCATAGCCTACCATGACACAAAGGCTCACTTTTCAATAGCTACTACACTGAGGTGTAGGGGAGGGTGCTACTCTTTTCCTTGGATTCCTGACTTTATAATCTGAGTGTTACCAAGGAGACGTCAAGTACCATTTTTTGAGTTTTTGGTTTGACACAACCTGGGATTGAACTGCTGGATTTTTATCAGAAATTTTCACTATAAAATGTTCAATCTGTGATTAATAATTACCACTGAAGTAAGCACTGAAAGAAAAAGATTATGTTGAAAAATACATATTTGTTGTATGTTTTATATATATACTCAATGACTTCATATATAATGTACAGCCCATAATTTTTAGCCACAAAAAGTGTTTTATCATATATTGCATATAAAGAACAATCTTTTGGTTATGCTAGTCTACAAAAATATTTCTTCAACATCCAAGAACATAAAGAGAAAACATTCAAATACTTATTTATACTTTCAATACTACTATAGTTAGATTAAAATGCAATACTGTAAATAAACAATGTAGTCTAGACTTTGATATAGCCAACTCTGTATACATAAATATACCAAACATACTAAAACCTTACCACTGATAAACAATAGCATTGACAGTATAACACTTACATATGCAATGGTTTAAGTAACTTAGGAATCATTATTCTGTGTCCCCTTGTTTTTGAAGTGAAAAATTGATCTTTAAATTCTATTCATTATACAACTCTATACAGTGTGTGTGTGTGTGTGTGTGTGTGTGTGTGTGTGTGTGTGTGTGGATATATATATATATATATATATATATATACACAGTAGTGTCCAAAACTAAGGGACAAAATTTTAAAACCTAATATTTGTTAGAAATAACAACTGGTAGTCATTATCATCCATAATAACATACTAAAATTTGAATCATTTGCGAAGGATAGAAAAAGAATTATAACAATTATTTATTTATTTTCAAAATAGGATCGTCCAAAAGTAAGGGACAAAATTGAGAAAAACAATGTAAACAGCCAAAAAACAATAAAAATACATGTACAATCAATATTTAGTAAATGAGCCCTTGCTCTCAATGACAGCTGCACATCTTCGACTACAAGAACGAATCAGTTCTTGACAATCCTCGATACTAATTTTAGACCATTCTTTTTAAAGCTTCACCCACAAATCCTCCGTGTTAGTGGGATTTCTTTCCATAACTTTCACTCCTAAGGACTTTGCGGTGGCCAATCCATAATTTCGAAATCTTGCTCGCTAAGGTAACTCATTACCACCTTTGCCTTGTGACATGGGGCATTATCTTGCATAAAGGTAGCTCTATCGAAACCTGAATTCTGTATGATTGGCACAACATGATCTTGAACAATGTTTTTATAGATGTGTGTGTGTGTGTGTGTGTGTGTGTGTATAGTTAGGCAGCAGTTGTTCATTTAAGCATGTTTCATTAAATAATAAAGACAAATTTTATTGGTATAATTTATTTAAGATCCTTTCAAGTTTTCTGATAAGTGTCTTAGTTTCAGGTTGGAATTGGTAGATGAATTTCCCAAAATTGTCCCAAGCGCTTTTGGACTTTTCATAGGTCATTATCAGGGGTTGATTGCTTGTGTAAGGTGTGTTTGTTTTATATATATATATATATATGCATTAGCGGTGAGGCTGAGTAAATACATGCCTGTATGTATATATAGTTGTGTATTTTTAAGTCCACAATCTGATACAATTATTTGCAAATTTTTATCTGAAATTTTTACTGTATAATACCTTAACAGTAGTGGTTGGAGGAATAGTTGAATTTTCTTGGATTAAAATTATATTTTGCCTTCAGTTTCATTACAAACAAAAATGTTTCTGAATTTCAGTATTTTCTTCTCAGACACTTCTGCCAGATTTACTGCTTTCCAAAACTCCTGGGTAATGCCATACCCGAATATAAATGGCAAAAAGTATTCCCTGGCTATTGATCTATATAGAAGTATTGGGTTAATTGTATTGAAAAGGAAGGAGATGATGTTGAAAATACATCTTCGTTGTCTAAATTAAATGCTCTCTTAATTAGTAAACTACCAACTTACTGATGTATTTGTAAACACTTTAGAAATAATTTTTACTCCAATGGTGATATTTTCCTGGTACAGATCTACTTTTGAATCTGTCATCAATATCAAAAACCACCATGGTGGGGCCTAGAATGCATCAACTGTATCCCCTCTAGTTGGGTAAGACTTACTCCTTGCTAAAAACAATGAAATGTCCTGGGTATTACACTAAACTTTATTCAGTGGTGAGGCTCCATTTCTGGAGCTTTGGAGAATATGGAATCATTCCGGCATTGTGATTACATCAAGATCCACTCTGACTTTCACTGAGAGTACCTGCTATGGTCTCAACTATTGTTCAAGTAGATCTATTTTAAAATTATTAGTAATACATAGGTATCATATCCTATCTAAAGGCAAAATAATGGAATTATCTGTTTCTTATGAATAGCCAACCCTTGTGAATGCCAGGACAAGTATTGTTTGTTTGTTCACTATATCTTGTGTAGTAAAACCTATTTTCTTATCAAATTACTTGATGTGTTTTTCTTCTTTCTCTGTTAATTCAAATATATAAGTTACAACAAGAGGAATACTTGAAATAATATAACTATGAAGTATTTGTATTAAGGATAGTCATTTGAAGCTGTAATTTTTTGCACATGATTGTTATTAGTTACTTGAAACTATATAATTGTTTGAAACACTTGAAATCATATAACTGTACAAATTGTTAGCCTTAGATAGGAATACTTGAAACCATATAACTTGTGTGCAAACAAATGATTATTAACATTAAATAGGAAAAGTCACATGAAACCATTGTGAAAAATTATTTCTATTAAAAATAGTTACTTGAAGCTATATAAACAGAATACTATTGAGAGATCGACAAAGGGCTGCATCATTCCCTTCCCTAAGAAAGATGACCTTGGAATCACCAAAAACTACAGAGGCATAATTCTTACTTCTATAGCAGCTAAGGTTTATAATGCTCTGCGTTGCAATCACATTGAACCTGAAATTGAGAAAATTCTTAGGAAAAATCAGAATGGTTTTTGAAGAAAGCAATCCACAGCATCACTGATTCTTACAATCCATTGAATCATTGAAGGAGTTCATGCAAAAGATCTTAAGGCAGCACTATTGTTTTTAGATTTCTCCAAGGCATTTGATTCCATACACAGAGGAAAGATGGAGCAAATACTTTTAGCTTATGGTCTCCCCAAAGAAACTGTTACTGTCATAATGATGCCCTATAGAAACATGAAAGTCAAGGTATGCTCACCAGATGGAAACACAGACTTCTTTGACATTGTTGCTCGAGTTCTGCTGGGAGATACATTAGTACCATATCTATTTATAATCTGCCTAGACTACATACTTTAAACTTTGATAGATATCATTAAAGAAAATGGCTTTACGCTAAAAAAGCAAGAAGCTGACAATATCCTGCAGAAACTAGAACAGATGCAGACAATACAGATAACATAGAACTTTATGCAAACACACCTACCCTAGCCAAATCCCTGCTGCGTAGCCTGGAGCAGGCAACAGGAGACATTGGCCTCTGTGAATACAAACAAAACAAAGTACATGTGTTTCAATCTAGAAGGAGCCATCTCCACTCTAAATGGTGATCCACTGAAATTAGTAGACAATTTCATGTACTTTGGTAGCAGTGTCCCATCTCCTGAAAGTGATGTCAGTATTCACCTAGCAAAAGTGTGGACTTCTATTGTTAGACTATCGATTATGTTGAAGTTTGATCTATATGATAAAATAAAATGGGATTTCTTTCAAGCAGTGATTGTGTTCATACTATTTGCTCTAGGAATGCATCACATGGATGCTGACAAAACACATAGAGACAAAGTTAGATGGGACCTGCACAAGAATGCTACGAGCTATATTGAACAAATCCTGGAAGCAACTCCCCACGAAACAACAGCTGTATGGTCACTTACCTCCCATTTCTAAAGCCATCCAAATAAGACAAACAGAACACACAGAACACTTCTGTAGAAGCAAGGATGAACTCACAAGTGATATTCTCCAATGGATTCCTACACATGGACATGCCAGTGTTGGTCGACCTGCAAGAACTTACCTACAACAGCTCTGTGTAGACACAGAATGCAGTTTGGAAGACCTCTCCAGAGTGATGGATGATAGGGACAAATGGAGAGAGAGAGAGTTAGAGAAATCTGTGCTTGCAGCGCAACTTGATGACTTGAAGCTATAATTGTTTATAACTGATGATTATCATTAGTGACTAGAAACCGTGTAATGCTTGCAAACAAATAGTTAAATAGAAGTGATGACTTGAAACCATATAACTGTTTTAAAAAAGACTAAATTGACATTGAATAACCCAGCAAGGACTGAGATGGTGTAAAACCAACGAACGATATCTAGTACCCTGCCCCAACCTAAGAAAGAAAAATGAATTCTATCGCATATTGAACCATTTTTGCATCATGCTTTGTTTTTTTATATAAATGGTCCTAATGTCCCTTTTAGTCTGGTCAGTTAATGGTCAATATGAAAGTCATTATGGGGACTGGGAATAGATAATCAATGATTCCAATCAATAACAACTTTAGAGGCAACTGATGGAGTTATCACAGATTCTCAATAAAAAGGTCAGTGCATAAAGATGAATAAAAAAATCTGAGTATAACTTTTATAATGGTGTCAAGGGATGTGACTTTAGGGTAATATGTTGTATTGTTATAAAAGGTTGTTTGTGGTTTTTTTGTGTTTTTGTTTACTTGCTTTATGTGTATTGACTAAAGATTTAATTATTGAATCTAATGTGAAAGGACAGATTTAAAATATTTCTTCCTGCCTCTTGTGAAAAAAGATTGTTTATTTTTCATTGTATTTTCTATTGTCCAAAATGGTAGACAGGATTCTATAATATTCAGGGAATTATTTTTATATTAAAATAATGATAATCTGTAATATTATTCATTTGGTTTCTTTCCTTGTTCATTCCTTCTTACATTTTTTTATGTTTTACTTTTATTTTCCATAATCTGATCTACAAAAAGAGGTTAGGTTATTTGGTTTAATGGCATATCAACCATTGATGGTTATTTAATATCAAATCTTGTTTATAGATATGTATGATTTGTAAGTGAATTATTTGTTGGGAACATTATTTTTAAATAAGCCAGATCTCATTTGTTTGCACACAGTAAAATGGTTTTAAGTATTACTATTCAGGCCATTGGCCTAATGAGTAGAGTGCTTGTCAGTGGTCCGGGAGACCAGGATTCAACCACAGGTCGAGTCATACCAAAGACTCAAAAACTGGTACTTGATGCTATCTTACTTAACACTCAGAATTATAAGGTAGGGATCAAGGGTAAAGTGGAGCAATCCCGGGAAAGGAGTAGCACTCTTCCCTGCCCCTCGGTGTAATAGCTAATGAAAAGGGCACCTTCAGGTTACTCTCGACTAAGGTCGCCAACTTAACTTTTTACTTATTTGTACTATTAAATGGTTTCAAGAATAGTAAAGAATTAAATAGTTCTATTTGACCAATAGATTGGACCCCAACAAGTACTAACACTCTGGGTCAGTGTGGGCCTAGGAGTAATGGAAATGAAGGGGTATTTGACATTCCCCAATGCTCTAGGACTGAATCCTCAGCATCAGATGGTTTCGTCAGAGAGGGAAGTCTTACCCCTACAAAGTGGAAATGTGGTTTGTGTATAAGTTGTTATTGCGGGAAATGGACTCAACAAACCAAGTTAAAATTGTGGATTTACATTCTACTTCATGCTTATGCTCCTAGGAAAGGCATGAGTTCACCTTTTCCCACTCCACCTTAGATATAGGTAAATAGAAAGGCAGACTGGGCTCTCTCACTTTGTCAGATACAAAGTGGTTAACAAGAATGAAAAACTTTGAATTCAAAACCACAGCGTGGGAGTGAGTAGTAACTCCACCTCATAAAAATCTTCTTAATTCTTAAATTTCATTATCCAAGACACAAAGGTTTGAAAGAAAATAATGGCTATTTTCTATACTTTTACAATATAAACAATTTAGAAGTAACACATCCTATCCTGGAAGAAAATTTGTGTTACATAATCTTATCTCTCTATATATTACTAAAATTCTCATGATGTTTGTAATTTTAATCTAGCAAAGAAGGCACTTTGGATTTTTATCCTAGCAATACCCTTAAAACGAACTAACTTAAAGAATAAAGAAATATCTGGTCCAATTTGCAACTGAATGATAATTATCATATTTACCAACCCCTCCCCTCGGGCAGGATATGACACAAGGTCAATTTTTAACCGGAGTTTAACAGGTTTAAATTCAGAGTTTTCCTTCTCCCAGACTAGTTGCCTCACCAAGGCTGAAGAACCAGTCTGTCCTACTATTTACCCATAGCTGGAGGGAGAATAATTGGATTCATACCTTCCCCAAGGGTATTAGTGCTATGTGAAATGCAATCAGTCTGGTCCAGGATTTGAACTTGTGTCGCCGTGTCCATTTCCTGCGACGATAACCATTACACCACGGGCAACTGAATGATAGTTATGTTGGGTCTGCATTTGTGCTGAACATTATTTTCTAATCCTCCAAATTCTTGATATACTAGAGATAACTATGAAATACTAATTAGAATCTTTAACTCCTTCCTAAATAGAAGCCTCAATATCATCATGGACTGTTATTACGACTATAACCCAACAGGTTCATTGATCATTTAGCTATTGACTTTGACCTTTTTTATCTTTAATTTTAATGAGTATGTTTTACCAGGCCTTCCGTGAGGTAAAGAGACATGAGTTCAAATCCTGTTAAAAGCTTATCCTTTATTTTTATTTGCATTCTTCTTCATTGCTATGGATTGATAGCTCAAGTGAGTTTTGATAAAAAGCAACTAAAAATGGAATAAGAAATACAAATCAATGATATCAATGTTACTTTAGACTATTGTCCTCATCATAATTATTATATTTGTCCTGGGTATGACATTAAACTGCATTTGATGGTGAGGCTCTTGTCTTTGGGAATGTGGAGCACTCCTTAATTACCATTACACCCAGATCTACTTTGACTTAGAGTGGTAGTACCTTTTAGGGTCCCATCTATAGGTCAAATAGAACTGTTCAATCTTTTACTAGGGATTATCAATATTAAATAGGATGATTAGTATTAGACAGCAGTACTTGAAACCATTTAACTGTGTGCAACCAATAAATTGCAATACTCAATACCATTTAACTGTGTGAAAAGAAATTAGCCTTAATTCGTTTACAAATAAGGTTATCTACTATTCACTTAAAAATCATGTAATATGGATGAGTGTGTGTGTGTGTGTGTGTATATGTATATATATATATATAAACAAGATTTGGCATTAAATAACCATTAAAAAAGCCATTAAACCAAATAATTTAAACATTCTATTCACAGTCACTATACGAGGATCATTAAATAAGTTTCCAGACTTTTTTTCGTATGGGCATTTTTATTGATAGTACACACATGAAACTCTAGTCCCCTTCGAAGTAATCTCCTCTGGCTGCAATGCACGTGTTGTACCGTTCCAACAACTTCTGGAAGGCCCCATGGAAGTCCTCTTGTGTGAGCGTGTCAATGACCTTCATCACAGCCTCTTTCATCTCCTAAATTGCCTCATAATGACAGACTCTGAGCTTAGGCAATAACCAAAAGTCACAAGGAGCAAGGTCTGGACTATAGGGATGGTGATGAACTGTCTTGATGCCCATCTTGGTCAAATAGTCCGTGACAAGGATGGAGTTGTGGACTGGTGCATTGTCCTGGTGGAAATGCCACTGACCCGATTTGAAGAGTGCTGGCCTCTTCCAATGGAATCTCCTCCTGAACTCCCTTAAAACCTCAACATAGTAACCCTAACCCTTTGTCCAATCAACTCTGGTGTATTGACTTCCTTACTCCTGCCACATCTCTCATTATCCCTCACAGACTCCCTGCCTTCCTTGAATCTCTTATGCCACTCAAAAACTGATGCTCGATTCATCCAAGATGGTCAAAAAGCAGTCTGAAGCATTCCATATGTTTCTGTGGCAATTTTTCCAAGTTTAAAACAGATTGTTCTTCTAAAGTGTTCTCATGTCCAGATTGCATTTTTGAAATTCACCAGCTGTGACAATCAGGCTTTAGTAGGGTGTATTCTAATTCCTGCTGTAGCTGTTCATTTGAAGCTGAAATCATAAAAATTGGTCAGTCATCTCATAAGATGTATAGCAATAAGATACTGAATTTTCAAGAGTCTACAACAATTTTAAATGCCTGTATAAAAAAAATGTCTGGAAACCAATTGAATGCACCACATATCTTCCAGCCCTTTTTAGGTATTTTTTATGATAGTAACCTTGAGGGAATTTTGAGGCCTTTCTCATTCCTCTGTCTCTGCTTTGGAATATCTTGTACCCGTTAATTTGCCAAGTTATTTTGCTCCTTTATTGTTGTAATTGTTTTTTAATGGCATATCAACTTTTGTGGATTATCTAATGCCAACGCCATTCTTGGAGTAGAGCATTTAGTGGTACTATTTAACTTATAGCTGGGGGGGATAAGAGGGTTCTTAACTTTTCCCAGGGTATTAGTCTGAAAGTGAATGTAATAGTATGAATGGAGATTGAACCTGCTTACTACAATCTCACAGTCCAGCACTCAGTCCACTATGCCACAAGGACTTCTCCTCTTGGTTGGGTGGTTCACTTGTTGGCTGAGTGGTATGATACTATGTCTAAGGTAAAGTTGGGTGGGTTTCGAACGACGAAATAGTCTGTCTAAACTGAATTGTTTAATATAGGACTGTTTTGACATTTAACTGTGTGTAAACTAAATCTGTACTTATACTAAACTGAATTAGCTGAATTAGAACTGTTTGAATAAACTGAATAGTTTGAAATAGAAATGTTTTTGACAATTAAACTGTGTACTCATGCTAAACTGAATTGTTTGAAATAGAACTATTTGCATAAAAATGGATTTGGCATTAAATAACCTATGAGGGTTGATATGCCATAAAACCAAACAAACCATCCTATTGGTTGAGTTCGGTTTTATGGCAAATCAAACATTGTTGGTTATTTAATGCCAAATCCTATTTTTATTTATATATTAAATATATGATTTGTAAACACCTTTTGTCGATACATACAGTTAAATGATCAAAAAGTTCTATTTTAAACAATTCAATTTAGTATAAGTTAACAAAATTAAATGGTTCCAAGTATTGCTGTATATCTTTAACAATTCAATTAAATATCAGTAATTGCTCATGCACAGTTAAATGATCAGTTTTATTTTTAACAATTCAATTTAGCAGGAGTCATTTGTTTGCACTCAGTTTAAATATCTATTTGACCTATAGATAGGACCCTCTCATGTGCTACCACTCTGGGCCAGAGTTAACCTGGGCCAATTGTAATGAAGAGGTAGTCCACATTCCCCAAAGCTCCGGCATTGCTGGAGTCTCACCATGAGATTTGTTTAGTGACATATCTAGGGCACTCATTATCCCTCTGCAGAGATGCAGTTGGTGTATTCTACAGCCCCAGCTGACTGGGATCTTCCCCTATTGGAGTTAGATAAGAATATTTTATATCATATTTTATATCATATAACTGTATGCAAACAAATGATTATTGAAAAATAAAAAAAAATGCTGTTTAAAATAAATGCAATTGAACATTGAAAATATCAAATTTTGACATTGAATAATCCAGAAGAAGTTGATATGCCATCAAACAAATAAACTACACCAAACTATTTAATGGCTCTCATAGTGTATTCATCTCTATGCTTAGCTTACTTAAGAGATTACTAGAACCTAGCATATTTGCTGATTACTTTTAGTTGTCTGGTCTTCCAGTGTTGTCTATTATTATAACTTCATTACACAGGGTTTGATGACCTCCCATTTCCTCAAGTAACTCCTCTTCTCTGAAATTTAGATGAAAAAATATGACCTTTGTTTATTATGTAGATTTTTACAGGCATGTAAATGTGAAAATTTAGGTTTTAAATACTTTATTTTCTCACTCACCAAAATCTTCATTGGTTGTTTTAATTAGAAACAGAAAAATTTGATATCCCAACTGAGGTTGAGAATACTCTGCCTGCTTAACCAGAATATATACTTGTGTCATCCTAAATAAAATATTTCACCAACTAGTAAACTACTAATACAAGACAGTGACTCCTGCCACTTTCTCTCTGCAAGAGTCCTCCTTACCTCACTCAGTTCTCTGGCTCTCAGTTCATCAATAAAATCATTACTGTGTACATTTAATACAAGCTGTTCATATTGATCCAAATCCTCTTTCTCTACTTTTGGTTTGTGCAACTCAAATTTTGGAAACTTTGCCCTGGAAACAGGATTAATATACAACACTCAAATATAAGATATTTTTAGTGGAGTTATTTAGAAATATGTAAACAGGATTGCTACTTTTCAAATAGTTGGGGTAATTTTTATGGTTTTTTTCTTCTACTGATGTTTTATCTGTTATGTGATTTCTGTGTAACAGGCCTTTCCAATTGAAAAAAAAAAGCTTTCTACCTCTATGGCTCAAACACAAATTGATCATGTCAATAATCAGTTTTGTTGGTCACAAGTGACTTGTTAGTGACTTTGTTGAGATTCTACCAGATTGCATACAGGATTCTTATATTAACTGCATGTGTATTTGATATATATATATATATATATATATATATATATATATATATATATATATATATATATATCAGGCCATTGACATAATGGTTAGAGTCTTCACCATTGGTCTGGGAGATCAGGGTTCAACCACAGGTCGAGTCATACCAAAGATTCAAAAAATGGTACTTGATGCCTCTTTGCTCAACACTCAGCATTATATTGTATGGATCATGGGTAAGTGGAGCAATCCAGGGAAATGAATTCTGCCCTCCCATACACCTTGGTGTAGTAGCTATTGAAAAGAGAGCCTTTAAGTCGCCTCCTTACTTAATATTTAATATTTTAGATTTTAAATTGGTTCTGCTTAATAAGAGCATTGAGTACTATTTTTTCTATATAAATTTTCCTATACATTTTGGCTTATCACTAAATTAAAATGTCTGTGATAATAATAATTGTGTGTTTGTGCGTGTATATGAGAGAAAGAGAGAAACGAAACTAGTGTCACTAGAATGGAAATTGCTAAAATAACCTACATTAAAAGGGTAAGAGAAATATAATTTATGTAGAGTGTATGAACACTTGATTTAATTTTTTTTTCAATGATTTTTAACTGTATCAGTTACTATCATACTTTAAATTTTTTCTTTCAAAACGGATATAGGTTGAGAACTTTTCAGCACCCCCATATACAGGTATGACTTCTCCAGTCTGGCCTTTTAATCTGATTTGAATGACATGCCAGAATAAGTGTAAGTGGGTTAGAACTGTTTTGAGTTATTACTGCAGAATAATCCAACCAAATGGCTAATCTACTATGGATCCAGAACCATGCAAGTCGGATTAGAATGCTTTTCATAAGAAAATCGAATCGTGCAGTGGAGTTGATCTTGATTTTTATTGAGAGCTGTCATTGACATAAACTAGCCTACTTTGACAGGTAAATGTCTTATTTGCTGCAGAAGCTGTTTTATATATGTACCAGGTGTGGTTAACAAGTCTCACCAATGTCACTGGAAGTATATATACTAGCACTAGAGGTGCTTGTTATTTAATGGTTACTGTTGCAGGAAATGGATACAACAACCCAAGTTCAAATCCTAAATGAGGCTGTTTGCAATTCACATAGCACTAATACTCTTGGGAAAGGTATGCATCTAACTATTCTCCCTCCAGCTATGGGTAAATAGTTTGGCAAATTGGGCTATTTAACTTTAATATGGCAACTAGTCAAGGGATAGAAAAATTCTGAATTCAAACCTGTTAAACTCTGTTTAAAAATTAACCTTGTGTTGCATCCTGCTTGTTACTGAAGTGTTTTATATATATATATATATATATATATATATATATATATATATATAAAAACTCAAGTTGGCGACTGTAGTTGAGGGCGACCTGAAGGCTCCCTTTTCAATAGCTACTACACTGAGGTATTGGGGAGAGTGCTACTCCATTCCCAGGATTGCTCCACTTTACCCTTGATTCTCACTTTATAGTACTGAGTGCTAAGCAAGGCAGCATCAAGTACTATTTTTTGAGTCTTTGGTATGACTCGACTTGGGATTGAATGCCGGTCTCCCAGACCATTGGCGTACTCTCATTCGCCCAATGATCCGGTTATATATATATATATATATATATATATATAACACTTCAGCAACAATTAAAAATCAGTTATTCTTGCACTAATAATTTATACAAAATCATTAGCAACCATGATAAAAATTTAACTGAAAAATCATGTGTTCCAAGGTTTGAGTAAACCATTACGCAACTGCAGGGTTAGAGTAAAATGTCCTATTGGTAGTAAATATTATTCCAAGAATGTAGTGTACAAGGCAACCATTTTCACAATGGAAAACAGAAAGTACATGAAAATATACTTTGAAATTTCTGCTGGAAAATCATTGAAAAAAAAATTTAAATCAAGTGTTCATACACTCTACATAAATTATATTTCTCTTACCCCTTTAATGCTTTATAGTGATAGGCATTCTTTTTCTAACCCTTCCTTAAGAAGCCAAACAGCCCTTTCTAAATGGTTCTGGAAATTGAAAGATAGTGGCCTTACACCATTAGTTAGATGGAATTTTATTAAAAGATCAATCACCCCAAGTAATTTCAGAAATAGATGTAATCTCTGTCTTGAATAAAAAATTAGTATTATGAAATACTGAAATACCAGTAAATTACTAAATCAAAGAAATTAACTGATATCTAAATGTTACCATAAAAATAGATATAAGCTTATGTGAAATGACTTTAGGCTTTATATATATTTAATGTGTGTGTGTGTGTGTGTGTATAAAAAACAACAGCAACAATGGCAACTTATATATGAGTGTGTGTGTGTTTAGATTTAATTAAAGTAAATGTACTTTGGATTTTAGTATATGTTTTAAGGTTTGATCTAAATTAATTTTTATATTTTAAACAACTGTTTTTTTTATTAATCTAAATTATGTAATAAGTGATATAAAGTATTAGTTTATTTTGATTACAGAGTGCATATTATGAATGATATTTTTGCAGAATATAGTAATGATTATTAATATTAATTAGAATAATTTGTTATTGGTATTAATTATTAAATGTTAATTATTATATTAAGTAATAACATATTGTAGTAGTTGATGATATCTATTGTTGCTTTTGTTGGCATTGATGTTATTAATATTATAATAATAATGAGTTGATGATTAGTTTATAATGTTAATAGGAATGATGATTAGTAGTAATAATTGTAATAGTAATATTAATTGTGATAATAATTCTGAATATGGTATTATCTATAATTCTTAGTATGATTTTATTTATAAATTAAAGGATTTGAGGTTTAGTAATAATATGAATATTATGATAATGTGTATGATATAATTGTAATCTTGAGGATATATGATATTATGTTGTATTTGTTTATAATTTCAGATAATGTCTTAACAGTAACTGGTATAATTTTTATTTTTACTTTTAATGTGATAAATTATTTTGAATAATATTAAAATGACAATTTTAGTTTTTTGATGAAATAGTATTAATATACAATATAATATTTCATAATATAATTTTATTTTTTGTTAAGAGGTTATTAATTTCCATGTAAATTTGTTTATAGGGGTAATTTTCTCTCACTAAATCAATTTATTCCTTTATTCTATATTTTTTTTTACTTATCTCCTTCATTTGGGTTTAAAAGTTTGTTTGCCATTACATAAAAAAATTGGAAAGGAGAGAAGTCAAAAATTGATACATCTTGATACAGGAATTGAATGTCATATGTCAACCAGACAGGAAAAACAAATCGTCTGGTCTTTACTTGATAAAAAAGAAAAAAGGAAATGAAATTAGGTTAGGGAGATAGGATGACCTGAATTTGATGGGTTTTTTGTAAATCTTCATCAGAAATTTCTCATTATTTCTTTGTCTGAAGATGCAGATCTAACATTTTTTAAAAATATAGCGTCTGCTGAAATAAATATTATTGCAAAAAATATGAGTAAATTTAAAGGTTTTTCTTTTGTGTGTGTGTGTGTGTGTGCGTGCGTGTGTGTGCGCGTGCACGCGCGTGTGTGTGTGTGTATATAATATATAATATATATATATATATATATATATATATATATACTAGTACATATTTATATGCTTATTTTCAGTTAATCAATGTTGTATTTAACTATAGACTATATTTATACATATTTTGATCCATTTAGTCATCTTTCAACACTCTAGTTCAATCCATTCACTTTCCAATGAAAGTAAACATCCATCTAAAGATTTATTTGTAATCGACCTATGAAATGAAATAATTATTACTGTATATACTCAAGTATAAGTTTATCTTATATATAGATTATCTTTTGATTGATTGAGTTTTAACAGGATATCAACTCGTCCAGGGAATTGCATTCATTGCGCATTTATATTTATATTTTGGTCGTTTTATTATTAGTAGTTTATTCATTTATTTATTTTTTAACATTTTGTTAAAACAATATATCAAAATGCTCAAAAATAATTTTTTGATAATTACTGTGTATGGTACTGATCATGTTTATGTCTATATTTTTTGGTATAATTTTACTTCTTTCACAAAGAATAAAATGTATGTCAATATTTTCAAATAGGTTCTTCATATTGTTTGTGTTGAAAAAATGTCTAATGAGAGCTAAATCTCCTCATTCTATGAGAAAATGTTTAACAGTGCAGAATGTTTGACATGCTATACATTCTGGTTGTTCCTCTTGTTTGAGTATAAAGAAGTGCATTTATCTTTTTAATTTATTCATTGAAGCTAAGGTTTGCTCCTCGTCCTCATTATATTTGGATTTCCATCTGACCGAATTGTTATGTATATATAAGCAACAATTATATATCACTCACCATCATCCATTTTTTTCTCCCTAAAAATTAAGTTTTCAAAATTCAACCTGTACATAAATTGATGTTTAAGAAACTAGCATAATTTCAGTCAAAATTATGGGAATTATTATATATGGTTTTACACTTGCTGAAGATCAAAGTGTTGCCCCCTTTCATTTCTGCCTTGGAATCAAAGGTATTATCTGTTTCTTTTCTAGAGGATATATACATAATTTTAAGAGTGAAAAATTATGAGTAAAAAAAAAAAAAAATTCATAAAACTAGACTTACTTTGACATATTTTCCAAATGACTGATTTTTAACTTTAAAGCACAAATACTGATATAAACATCTTTGTTTTCTTGTACTTGCATTGATATTCATCTTTTCACCAAATTGTGTTAATTTGGAAGCTGAAAATAGAGGGTTTTGTGTTGTTCATAATCCTGTCTCACTTTTAAACAATGAGAAATTCTGTTATGGTAATGTAATAAAGCTGTTTGATGATGGTTAATACAGATGTTATCACATGCAATAGTTGTGCGATGAGATGACTGGGAAGTGACTCTGATGTCATCTGGTGCAGAGTTGGGAAGTGCAGGTGTCTCTTCAAAAAACACCTTTAGAGGAGTTGTAGAGTAAACAAAATATCCAGCACTTCAAAACAGCATTCACATGACACAAATGGAGGACTTGATACAGACAGAAGACTAAATCAGATAAGACTTATGTTGCTTACAGTTATAGTTTCTGTTTTGGGTTAGAATTAGCCATTTTCTCTCATATGGACAACTGGCCTGATAACCTGAGAATCCATATCCCAGACTGACATCTGAAAGAAATAAATTATACAATTGTTGAGAAAACTTGGTGTCTGTTTTTTTCCTATTCTAAGATGATCACTGGAAAGTGATCCCCTTCGTATTTGAGTCCCATATTAACCAAAACGGCAGTAATATGAGTATTGTTCACTGTTGATTAATGCTTTGTATTACTATAACATAATTACGATGTATGGTAAATACTGTCACAAGGTCTGCTACTGAATGTGGCATCAATTTAGTTTGGTTGTGTTTTATTATATATCAACCCTTGAGGGTTATTTAATGTCAGGTACTGATTTTATATGTGGGAAATTGGATAAATTAACTCAATTTTTTTTTTAATCCGTTTTCTAATTTGATTTTGTTTTTGTTCAGTATGATGTTCGCCAGGTGTGGTGAGATTTGGTAAAAACCTGGATGTTGTTTTATATGGTTTGTTTTGGTGATGACAGCAGATTCTAGTAGTCTTTAGGATGTTTTGCAATGTATGAGTTTGATTAGGATGGCTTGGGAAAAATTGAATGTATGGCGAAGATCATACTGAATGAAAACAAAATCAAAATAGAAAATAGATAAAAAAAACAAAACATTTCTTCACTCTGTGCCACCATACTTTTGAGAATCCTTTTCTTTTGCTTTTCCTAATCATTTGTCTCTTAGCCCTTCCTCATCCTTATTACAACCCAGACACCACAATACAGACAATTTTCTGCTAGATCACATTATAGTCAATATCTTTTCTATGAAACAAGTCATGCCAAAACCCCTTTAACACCAATCCTTCCCTACTTTTTTATCATCTCCCTAATATCTATCTCCACTTTCAAAACAAAAAATCTTTAATGAAACCTGATATATTTGACTTTAAATCCCTCCCAATTTTTCCTGCTACAACCAAACCCCCTCCATTCTCCTCACATGCTTTTAAATAGAAAAACTCAGAAAACAGTCTCTGTCTTAAAAAAGTTTGTGAACATGAAATAAAGCCAAAGGAAATATCACACATCTAAATTTGAGTTAAGTGTTTGATTTATCCAACTTTCCACATATTTCTATCATACTGTCAGATTCACTACAAATCTATCTTTTCAACACACACACACACACACACACATATATATATATATATATATTTATATATATATATATATTTGTAATAAAATAGTTTGTTGGTAACATTTTTTAAAAACAAACCAGAGGTCATTTGTTTCAACACAGTTAAATGGTTTTAAATAGAGTAAATAATTGAGTGGTTTTATTTGACCGATAGATGGGATTCTAATAGGTACTACCTCTCTGGTTCAGAGTTGACCTGAGAGTAATAGCTACGAAAGAGTACTCCACATTCCCCAAACCTCCAGGATTGGAACCTCAACATCAGATGGTTTAGTGTAATAACCAGGACATTCATTTATCCCTTTGCAGAGATGCAGTCAGTATATTCTTTTGCCCTACCAACAGGGCAGGTGGCATCAATATTGAAAGATTTATTTGGTCAAATGCAATCTTTCTTGTTTTTGTTATTCACACAGCATTTTGGCTGGTACATTTTTTGATTTCCTTCAGATGTAATATGTATTTCTATAAGAAAAGAGATTCTTTATTTTGATCTTTTGCTTTGGTAATGCAAAGCAAAAACAGTATCAAAAATATATACATATTTCATGGACTGTTGATATTTTGATGCTAAGATTCTGTTTGGTACTATTTATATTATTTACATGTTTTGGGCTAACAAACCAAAAAGAGCTCAGCTGGCTGGGGCTGGTTGATATGCATAAAATCTAACCCAATCCAGTTTCCCAGTTGGCTGGGGCTGTAGAATATACTGACTACTTCTCTGCAGAGGGGTAAGACCCCCCTCCCCTACAAGTGTGCTGAATATAACACTAAACAATCTGATGATGAGGTTCCAGTAATGCTGGAGCTTTGGGCAATGTGAAGTACCTTTTCATTATCATCACTCCTAGGTCCACTCTGGTCTGGAGTGGTAGCACTTGATATGGTCATATCTATGTGTCAAATAGAACTAAACTGTGCATTTATGCTAAACTGAATTATTTGAAATAGAACTGTTTTTGACTTTGAAACTGCATTCTTATGCTAAACTGAACTGTTTGAAAAAGAACTGTTTTGACATTTAACTGTTTGTAAATGAAAACTATACTTATACTAAACTGAATTGCTTGAAATTTAATTTGGCTTTAAATGACCTAAAAAGGATTGATATGCTGTAAAACAAAACAACCAACCAACCCAACCCAAAAAATACACATGCTCTGGCTGAACTGAAAGATTAGGTTTAATTCTCTTAGAAATGGTTTCTGAATTGTCCCACAGGACAATGACATAGAGCAGTGTTTCCCAATAGGATCTGTTCTGCGCCTTGGGGTGATATTTGTCGCTGCCTCCCACCAGACACGTCTTGACTTCTGCGCCTTGGGGTTGGGACATTAGGAGTTATAAAGAAATTGTGTCTAAAATCATTTTACATGAGACTGTATAGAAGCTGTGTGCAAATTTGCATATCATCATCAGGGAAGTACAGTGTGTGTGTATGTGTGTGTATGTTGATAATGTAGTTGACTATATTTATAAATAAAGAGTGTTTAAAATCACTAATAGATTTCTAAGTTAAGATAGTGTAGACATAGTCAATGGATCTTGATAACTGTCAGTTTCTTACCTATGTGATTGTTGGACTAAGACTCTGAATTCTCTCACGGACTTGGTCAAATAATTACATAGGCAAGAAACTGACTATTATGAAGCACCATTGGCTCTATGTCTACACTGTTCTAACTAAAAAAGGATTACTTTCCTATTTCTGCAACTAAAAGTTTTATGTACTGAATGATGCAAAACTCAGACAGGAAAAGACTGGACACAATGACAAAATTGATGACTTACATAAGAGTGGTTATGTGCTAGGCAAGAAATCTAAAAATGTGTAGCAATGCGGTGGCCTGGAAATGGAAAAAAAATATTACCAAAAAAAGATAAATCATAAAAAAAAAAGATTTCATTGGCTGGAAGACTAAAAAGGAGTTGCAAAGTGCTAGACCAGAAGACTGCGGAAATGTAGGAAAAAGCATCTGTGCACTTTAATTCCATTGCTAACATTTGTTTTTTGTATTGTTTAATTTTGTTGTCATATATATATATATGTGTGTGTGTGTGCACACACACACACACATAAAAATTGTGTGTGTGTGTGTGTGTGTGCTGTCAAATTTGATTAAGTTGTGTTTAATTGTGTGTGCATAGCTATAGGAGTGCAAGCTTATGGGTCATGAAATCAGATTTAAAAAATCTTGTATCATCAGTTTATAAAGATGATGAACCTCTCAGAACAAACTGATATAATATTTAAAAATTGTGTAGTAGCAGCAACTATCATCTTTCAAACAAGTGAATTGAAGCTGATCCAGCCATAAATAATAATGCTACAGTAATTTGTTGATGCTTCAAATCAATGTGAAAACTTTCAAATTGGAAAAATTTTCAGTTACAACCAAATTTTTTAAAAAAATATCAAAAATCAGAATTGTTTATTCATTAATGAACAAAATTCATTTTAAAAAGGTTATTTTAATTGAAAATTTTGGAGATATTTTATCAGGTTAGTTACTATCATTTACCTAAATCTTTAGTATAAAGTGAGGGCTGTAGAAGACATATTTTGGGTAACCATTTGCAAAAAATGTGTTGAAAAACACTGGTCTACAGAATAAAAGCATTGGTTATATGTTTTGTTAGTGGATTATACTTGGAACTCATCTGCTCGATCTTTATTTTTGTCACTTTTTCATGATCTTGCTATCCACCCAGTGATATATCATGGTAGCAGTTTTATATCAGAACAATTGCACTTGTAGTGTAATGGTTACCATTATAGGAAATGGACACAGTGAATTGAGTTCAAAAACCTGGATGAGGCTGTTTGCATTTCACATAGCACTAATACCCTTGGGAAAGGTATGCATCCAACTATTCTCTCTCCAGCTATGGGTAAATTATTGGGCAACTATACTCTTTTAACTTTGGTATAGCAACCAGTCTAGGAGAAGGAAAACTCTGAATTCAAACCTGTTAAACTCTGCTAAAAAATTGACCTTGTGTCACATCCTGCTTGTGTGGTAGGTTTGGATTATTATATAGATGCATATATCTAAACAATTGTCAAAATATTTGATAATGGGATAGAAAAGTTAATTTTCCATTATGAAAAATAATTAGATTGTTGAATGAATATATTTATGTTGAAGTTATATAAAATAGTGGGTGAAAACACACAGTGCAGTTAACTTATTTTGTCACCTGCTTAATGTTTAGGTGATTGAGAGGTGTCACTTTAACAAAGATATTGGAACCGATACTAAAAAAGACTTTTAATGAATATATGGATTTTGATCCTTAATGCAAACACATGATGGCCCAGTCAGATAGGGCTGAAGAATACACTCACTGCATCTCTGCAGAGGGGTAAGACTCTCCCAATGAGTGTCCTGGAAATGACACAAAACACTCTGATGAAGTTCCAATAATACTGGAGCTTTGGGCAATGTGGAGTACCTCCTTATTGCCATCACTCCCAGGTCCACTCTGTCCTGGAGTGGTAGCACCTGATAGGGTCCTATCTATGAGTCAAATAGAACTAAACTGTGATTATGCTAAACTGAAATGTTCAAAATTAATTATTTTTACATTTAACTGTGTGTAAACAAAGATTTATACTTATGCTAAACTGAATTGTTTGTTATAGAACTGTTTTGACATTTAACTGTGGGTAAACAAAAAACTGTACTTATTCTAAACTGAATTGTTTGAAATAGAACTGTTTTTTGTATAAAGAGGATTTGGCATTGAATAACCTATAATGGTTGATATGCCATAAAAACCCAACCCAACTCAACCAACCAACCAACCAACCAAACATATGAACAAAGATAGAAGACTGGGTTTTCTGTTAGATTTCAAGTATTTGAATTTAGATGTAGAAAAAAACAAATGTGTTTGAAAGGCTTGGAGCTTTAGCCCTTTCTTAGCCTGTTTGGGTTACTCTACTAAAGATAGCCAGGGAATTTTTCTTTCTTCTCTAAACAGAAACTCTAAGAAAGGCCAACCTGAATAATGAAGAAACATCTGAATAAAAGTTAGAAATTATAAAAAAAAATAAAGATGGCTTTGTCAGCTTTCTTTCAACCTATCAGGAAAACATTAGGATCAAGTGTCAACATCATAAAATCACAATCCAACCATTTATCTGATGATGTCACATTTACCATTTTGGTAGGTGTGTATTGCTCTCCTCCCATACCAAAATGATATATGTTATTTAGAATATGTTTTTGTGGGCTTGGATTTCTTTTGTATTTACTTATGATAATATTATAATCTTATTTAAAATTATAATTGATCTTTATAAGTGATTCTGACAAAAGGATTGTATCATCTACATGTCTAATTTTTTTTCTTACTTTCTCTTTATAGGGGCGGCACATAATGAGAAAGATAGAGCAGCCTGTAGCAGCAACAGTAGTTTTACTCTCTCCACTACTACCGCAAGACCCCCACGTGGGATACTCAGCCAAGATCGGACGACGTTGGGAGAGCGCTCCTTATCCCAGTCGCTCCAGAACTTTAGCCAGCACCAGTTACTTCAACCGGCGGCTACTAGCTCCGCCCCTGGTCCCGAAGCCGGGTCTGATCCTGCCAAACCTCTCAGTTCCGCTTGGGCTACCGCGCTGGCTGCTACAACGGCAACCAATATGACCCGTAAGCGGGTCAACATTCGGAAGCAAGCTCAGCAGAACGTTCGGCCGGCCAGGTCGATGTTCTGTCTGACGCTAAAAAATCCGCTCCGGAAACTGTGTATACGGATTGTAGAGTGGAAATATCCTTTTTTTGGTTTCAAGGCTGAAAATTAAAAAAAAAAAAAAAAAAAAAATCAGTTCAATCAAATCATACATAAATCATCATGATGAAGCTAAAAAAAATCATCATTCATTATGAAAAATTAAGTTAACACTATTATAACAAATTTTAGATTTTCTTGTTCCTAAGCAGAAAATGTTATTTCCCAATTGCTTATGTATAAAGTAAATAGAAAAATCTCCATTTTTCTCTTTAGACTTTGCTTTTGTGACTTGAATAATGAAATTTTCACATTACCCCACCCCACCTCATTTTCCAGAACATTCCTGGTAGATTCAGTACTGAGTAACTGATAAAACTTTCTAAACATTTTTGTTAATTTTTGTTTAACTTTAGTATAAAATACATGTAAACATTGATTCATATGTTGTTTTATTCAGACCTTATATAAATGAAACTGTATGGGGAAAAAAATTGTTAAATAGTGTTATCGAAGTCACAAAAGCAAAGTTTGAAAGGAATAATGGCCATTTTCTATAGGTTTACAACATAAGTAATTAACAAATAGCATATATTATCCAGGAAGAAAATTTGTGTTACATCGTGAATTGGATAGTTAAGACTAAGGTTAAGATTCAGTATAGCAAACCAGTGTATTTTTGTTGGCAATGTATTTTTCCAATGTAGCTTGATCTGCTTTGTTTGATCTTTTTTGAAACATTTCATGAAATTTCAAATTTTTAAAATCTATAATGAATTTATATTACAAAACTGGAGCCTGATTTTGTGTCCATCTTTATGACAGCAGGCGTTCAATTTACAATATGAATATCATTCAAAACTTGATCCTAACTTTGCGTCCATTACAAAATTGAACAGAGAATGTTTTGTGAAGGTTTTATACGTGAACAGTATAGCTCAGTTTCTTATTCATTGATTAACAAAAACATTTTCTTGAATTTGTCTTTAATGAAGAAAAGTTGAAGTTTACTCCACTATTGGGATAGCAGAATATTAGGAACTACTGAATGTTGCTTAAAATGAAGAACAGCTTCAGAATCATATGGGATAGCTTGATAGTACCAAAGATTCGTATCAAAGAAATTGAGATAGCAACCTTTGTTTTGAGTTCATGATGATAAAGAAAAGAATGGCTCTTTTTAAAACTCCCAAGAATAATGCTGCTGATGTTGAAGATGTGCTTTAATGTAAGACAAAGCCAGCAGTTTCTTTGTTTTTACATTTCACACCATTTTTTAACTTAAATGATCTAAATAGATGAATACATCTCCTCAATCTGATATGATTTTGTATTTTTGATTTTTAACTAACATTATCCAAATCAGCAATGCAAGCAAAACAATTGAATAAACAATTTTTAACCTGGTGGTACTTTTATTTCCTCTGACACTAGTGTACTGATGGAGAGATCACACTCAAATGGCAGAGGATAAATTTCGGTTCAGGAGATCAGGGCTCAAAGGGTTAAGAAAAAGTCATTGTAGTTATTTCCATTATTGTGGAGGCATATATGGCAATATGGAGATTGTTTGTATTTTGCTTCATGCTAATACTTTTGAAAAAGGCATGAGTCTGTCTCTTCTCTCCCCAGCTATAGTAGTAGGGCAGGCTGTGCTTTTCAACTTTGTAAGGCCAATAGTCTAGAAGGAAAAACTCTGAATTCAAAACCTGAGAAGTGCTGTGGCACAGTAGTGCACTATTATTCTGTTATCCAAAGAGTGTAGTTGATTTTTCAGAAGCCCCTACCACTATAAACAAAATCACCCATGTAAGTAGTGTCATGGCTCACAAATTTTTTACTGAACTGTTGAATGATGGGGAAAGCTTTTAAAAATAAAGTCTGAAAACGGAATAGAAGCTCTGATTTTAAATGTGGCTGGTTTTACACAAACCTTCAGTACTATAAACAAATTAAAATAACCCGCTGGGAAAATGGCTGCTGTAATGTTAAAAAAAATTATATAGAAATATATTACCTTCACAATCCAGATAAGAATAAGTTTCAGTCATTGTCTTTCTTCTTTATTTAAGAACTTTTACACACTGAAAAATTAAAAATCTAATCTTAAAAGGTAACTATATTGATTTTCTCAAAGACAAACCTCTCAAGTGATGTTTTTTTGTTGTTTTTTTTTTGTTAGGTTATATTTAAATGGTGAATTAAACTTAATGTTAATGGTGTCTTACCAAATTTATGTCTCCATTATCAAAGCTATTTTCCTTGTGGGCTATTCCAAATAAATTCTCTCCTGTGTAGTTGATTTGCTAAGATTGTTCTGCCTGAATTAAACACAGAAGTACCAAAAATTCAATGACACGTTGAGTAAACATAGAAACTGCCAATGACAATGCATCCAAATATGATTTTATTTGAATTCCTCTCAGATCCTCAGAGTAAGCAACAATTAAGAAATTTCCTAACTTTTTACATAGTAACATATTTACCATCAATGAACTCAATTTGTTTTACTGTTTTAAGAAATCATTTCTTTAAGAAATAAAAGTAATTCGAATTTTTAAAAAAATTGAATGTCATAAATTGCAGTGTATAAGTCAATCTCTTAAAATCTATATGAAAACTAGGGGTCAAATTGTACAGTAGGCCTAAAATCCAAATATTTACCAGACAATGGTCAATCAGTGGTAAAAGTTTGGAGTTTAGCCCTGCCATATCAATCAATCCCTAGTTTTCTAAGGATTTTTCAAGCTTTAAAGGTTGCCTTGTATGCCACAATTTATAGTACGTAGATTTTTTTTTAAATATGAAAAACAGGAAAACAGCAATGTGTTTGCTTTAACATAGACATAAAATCAGGGACCACTTTTGCATTATAAGTGTTCTATCAACTGAACCCTCACTTTGATTTTTCTTAGAAATGAAAAAGTTCCAAAAGAAATGAAGTTCATTTTTTAAACAAAGCAGATAGAACTATATTGAAAAAATTCATTTTCTAATAAAATTTCCCTAACAAATTTTAAATCTAAAATTTGAACCTAAAATTTTATCTTTTAATTAATTTTGTTTCTCATTTTAAAATAATTTTTCATTAAAATGTAGCAATGTCTCTGTCAGAAGTATGCTCCAGAAAATTGTCTGCTTTTCATCCCATTATAAAACAATTCTTCTTGCCATTGATGTCTCATAATGTGTAATTATTCCTGTTTTTGTTTAGTGGTATTTCTGACATGGAGACAGTTTATCTGTTAACTTTTTTCTCTATGATCTTTAAGTATATATATTTTTAAATATGAGTAGACATAATACTTTCATTTTTTTAATATATGGCATGAGTCCTCTTTTAATTGAAAATTTTTATAATAATGGGCCAAAATATTTTTTTAATTTCAAGATTATTTCTATTCAACTACTTGATTTTGATTGTTATTGTTTTACAAATTCATCTTCAATTCTTTCATTTTATTTTTTATTTTATGAATTCTATTTTTTTTCTGTTGTCATTTTATTCTGTTATATTTTATTTTTATTCAAATTCTTTTTTAGATTTAATTTTGGGTTTCTTTTTAAAAGTAGATTTTCTCACTATAAAAATATTAACAATAAGAGATAATTATTCATTCAATGAAAAAGAAGAAAATATCTCTTTCCATCCCTCCTCCCACTAAATAAGTAATTGAATGTTGATTTATGAATGAAAATTATTTTGCTGATTTTTTTTTTTGGTGTGTTGTTCAAAATTGTCATGATTATTCCCACACTGGAATTTATAAAAAAGGATTTTCTGATCAAGAAGAAAGTACAAAAAAGGTAACGTGCATTTTTTATTCTTTCATATTTTCTTTACTTTTTCCATTTAATTCCTTACCTGACATTTCACTTACTTTTATATTATTTCAGTTATTTTGAGAAAAAAAGTTTATATATAGTAGGTTGTTTAGAAAATAATTGCTAATTTATTTGTAAAATTCATTGATTTTTTTTTCCCAAACCATCCAAAAGTTACCTTGCAAATTAGAAATTAAATAATCATTTGCTAATTCATTCTGAAGCTGTGTTTACCAAAACTGAAATGAACAATGAATGAAACATTAATTTTCTTCAAGAATTCACTTCCCATTTAACACATTTCACCATGTTTTTCATTGATCAAAGCAATATGGTGTGAAACTTACATCATATTTCTTCTAATGTCCGTAAATTTTACCCTTGCAATAAATTTTAAGTTGAGGAAATAGTCTTATAGAACTACATCTGGTGAGTATGGAGGGTGGTGCACTTGCACAATCCTGTGTTTCACCAAGAAAATGTTGATTGAGACTGCTGATAAAAAAGTATTAAAAATTGGCATGGACTCATCTCAACATTATCACTGTCATATTCTACTGCATACACCTTCATTTACATTCTAAATTTTAGAATTAAAAAGAATTAAAATTTCACTTTTGATACTTTTTGATAACTTCCCATATAATTGATTATTTATGTATACTGCAACAAAATTTTCAAAATGGTGATCAACTAACTTTAAATATGACAAATAATGCAACTGAGATTTTCTCCATCTTTAGCTTTATAGAGATTTGTTTTAAATCCCAAGCTGATTTTTGGGACACTCTGTATCACTCTAAGATTAAAAAATCTTTTTTGTTTAACATGAATCAACAAAAGTGATTTCCCAACATTTTCTCAGTCTAATTTATACTGAGACTAAACTTGATAATTTCCATTGCAAGCAAAAATCTTTGGATCCATAAAACTAGTAAACTCATTTTATGCAATCTGATATTTCCAAATAACCACCAAGGAACCTGACACTTGACTTCCTGACATTAAATCCTCCCCTACACACACACACACACACACACACACACACACACACACACACACACACACACTCTCTCTGCTAAACAAAATAAGACTCCTTCCATTACACTCTGTTTGGATTCATTTTTACATGTGCCCCAATTGGGGAGGGGCAAGAGCACAGTTTTATTTGCAGGTTTTGATTACCCACTCAACTTTCATCCAGGTTATAGGGTTCATTGTGAAATCACCTTGTGATTGGGGCAGGGGAGCTATGACCAATATTATAAATGAATTGTGCATTTTACCCTATCATGAATTTTATAAAAAAAAATAAGGATTTCATTGTTATTTGTCCTGTGAGTTTTCATACAATACCTATATATATATATATATATATATATATATATATATATATATATATATATATATATATATATATATAATAATATATACATATATATAATATATATATATACATATATATATATATAATAACATATATATATATAATAATATATATACATATATATATACATATATATAATAATATATACATATATATAATATATATATATACATATATATATATATAATAACATATATATATATAATAATATATATACATATATATATACATATATATATATATATATATATATATATATATATATATATACATATATATATATATACATATATAATAATATATATACATATATATATATATATGTATATATATTATTATATTATATATATATATATATATATATATATATATAAAATGATTATTATCTGTCTTTTTTAGCTCATCTGTTATTTATTTTGTTTTTTCTCATGTATATGTAATTCTCATTATGTGTGTGTGTGCATATATATATATATATATATATATATATATATATATATGTGTGTGTGTAAGTTGGCAACTCAAAGGCTCCCTTTTCATCAGCTACTTCACCAAGGTGTAGGAGAGGGCACTACTCCTTTCCCTGGATTGCTCCACTTTACCCTTGATCCTTACCTTATAATACTGAGTGTTAAGCAAGGCGGCATCAAGTACCTTTTTTTTTTTTTTTTTAGTCTTTGGTATGACTCAACTTGGGATTGAACCCTGGTCTCTTGGGTGATTGGTGAACACTCTGCTAACTTGGTCAATGGGCTAGTTTTCTTTAGTATACTTACTATAACATCCCAATTTATCTCTTAGTTGAAAAAGAAATAATCAAAGAACAGTCACCATACAATATTGATTTAGCAGTAATGGGTGGTAAAAAGTTTCAGTGATTGTGTTATAGGAGATAGTCTTCCTGTAGTGGTAGCAAAATGACCACTTTTACTTCACTATATTTAATGAAAAATCCTATTTAATATCATCTTTTTCAACCAACAGAGCATTAGCATGATGAATATATTATCTGCCTATTTATCTCCACATCAGACATTCAAATGTTGGCAGTGTTTCACTTAATTTTATATATTGGTTTATTTTACAGAGACTATCTATTTACTCACTCTTTCTGGTATGAGAAGGTCAATTTTTAATTGGAGTACATCTGGTTTGAATTCAGTTTACCTTCTTAACCAATTTCCATACCAAGACTAAATCTACCCTACTATTTATCCATAGCTAGGAAGAAAAAAAAAAATTCATGCCATTCCCAAAAGTATTGGTATGAATTATATATATATATATATATATATATGGTTTGGTTTTATGGCATATCAACCACTGTTGGCTATTTAATGCCAAATCCTCTTTATACATATATATTAAATGTATATTTGTTTTTGTTTACAATTAAATGGTTTCAAGTATTTCTATCTAATATGAATAATTCTATTTACTATTAATCATTTGATTTTACACTGTTAAATGGTTTCAAGTATTATGTAACTGTAACAATTTACCATCAGTCATTTGTTTGCACACATTTAAATAGATATTCATGATATGTAAGAGACTAGTTTGTCTGTAATTTCATTTTTAAATGTGTCAGAGCTCATTTATTTGTACACTAGTATTGCTATTGTTTCTACACAGTTAAATTTTTTCAATCATTGCTATCTGAAACTTATGATTCTATTCAATATTAATCATTTGTTTGCAAACAGTGAAGTGGTTACAAGTACTGCTATTTAACACTAACAATTCAATTAAACATCAGTCATTTGTTTACACACTATTAAATCTAGAAACCGTTCTATTCAACATAAGTCATTTCTTTGCACACAGCTTAAATGTCAAACAGTTCTATTTGACCCATAGATAGGACCCTATCAGGTGCTACCACTCCGGACCAGAGTAGACCTGGGAGCAATGACATTATAGGGATACTCTGCATTTCCCAAAGCTCCAATATTAGTGGAGTCCCACCATCAGACTGTTTAGTGTCGTATCTAGGACACTCATTGTGAGTTGGTCTTACCTCTCTGCAGAGATGCAGTCAGTATATTCTACACCCTCAGCCAACCGAGCTATATATATATATATAAGTAAAGTAAAGTTAGCGACCATAGTCGAGGGTGACCCGAAGGCTCCCTTTTCGATAGCTACTACACCAAGGTGTAGGGGAGGGCGCTACTCCATATATAATGACTTAATATATGTATGAAAAAAATTCATAGATGTATTTTAATTTCTATGAAAAGATTTTTTGTAAAGAAACAAAATAATATATTCACATGTATTTACAGTTGTTCATTGCCATGTTTTTGTTCTTATAGTAACACTATGCTTGCTTTGCTTTAAGCATGCCTAATTTTACCATAACAAATTTTCTCATTATTCAATTTGCTCAGCTCTTTGTAGTGAGATATTAGGAGGTAAGAAGTATATTTTAAATTCTATTTTGGATATCAGAATAGTGGGTGTTTTTTTTTTAAATGTTTGTTATTTTAAAGTTTTTTCACCTTTAATTAAAATTGTACTGTTTTTGCAGAAACAAGTATTAAATGTTATGAACATCAATAGATCTAAAAAAAGGAAATGATTTCACATTAAAAAAGATAAGTACATGATAGTACACAGAAACTACGATAGATGTAGACTATGCCCTAAGCAGTGGCTAAAGTTACCGCTTAGGGCTTCACAATCTGCTGGAAACTCAAAAGATTCCAGAATAGATTTAATATTCATTTTTAAGTACTGAAGAAGTAGGAATGCAATAGCTGGAAGAATTGCTTGTTTTACAAACTAATAAGGAATTGAAGACCAAATTTAAGAGGGTATCATTATTTCTTGTTGCAGCACAAAATTATAGTTCTTTTTTCTGGTTTCTGAGTCACCGTGAAAATGTTCCTAATTTTGTTTCTATTGTTCTATCCGCTGTAGGGAAGTGAATTGTGCAGAATTTAGGCATAAGTTAAATAAGCTTAGGGCCCCAAAGTTTTAAAAATGTGTGATGGTTAAAAATTTGTCTGTATGCGTGTGTGTGTGACATATATTTAATTTTTTAATTAAAAGTAGCCTTGCAGTTTTATATAGTTTAGGACCTTACCAATTTAAATCTTGAATTATGTACAAAAAATGTATGGATATGCATTTTGCTTTTTACATAGGTAGATGGTATTTGTCTACTTATTATACTAGCTGGTTGAAAGTATTCAGATAAAAAAGGGGTAATAAAAAACATCTTAAGTAAACTGAAATCTTAAACTAAGCCCAAGTAGAATGTAACCTGTATAGTAATCATATGAGTTACCAAGTAAATCCCAAGTTGTGAAACTGGCAATATTAGTGATGTAGTGTTTCTTCCAAAGAAAAAATCCTCTCTCTACAACCTACATCAGCACATTCAGTAATAGGAGGAGTGACTTTCAGCATTCTTTTGCAGGTGAAAATAATTTTGAAGACTTCTTTGGAATGCAAAAACAGAAGAAAAAAAGAGTCTTTCACTTTGTTGAAGTTATCTGAGGTATCCTAGGAAAAATCTTCTGATTCTTGACATGTATTTCATTGCAGCTGCTAGAATCTGTGAAAAGGTTGTACCAGAGATAGGTAGCTGCTCGTGCATTCTCTCTGCTATTTGGTGTTCTTATTTGAACCTCAGAGAAACAAAGATCACTTTTATAGAAATATGGGCATATTATAATGGTTAATTATTAATTACTGAAACATACAAAGGAAGGAGACCCTGTGGTGTAGTGGCAATGTCCAAGATTTTGACAACATAGTAGTATCTGAAATACTGTTCTATGCAAG
>CAUZXS010004917.1:177500-180384 GCA_963585895.1 Sepioteuthis lessoniana
CCTACACTACGCGTCTAACAGGAATGGACAGCATTTAATAGATTTCATGATAGAAAATAGATTAACCTGCCTCAATACAAACTTTCAAAAAAGGGAGGGGAAATTATGGACCTACACATACGCGAATAAGAGTAAAGCACAGATAGACTACGTCCTTATAAACAGGAAATGGAAAAACAGTGCGATGAATTGCGAGGCATACTCCTCCTTCGAGGGTGTGTCCTCCGATCATCGAATAGTTACGGCCAAAGTACGACTAAGCCTAAGAAAAAACGCCACACGTAAAGCGACGACCAAGCACTATGACTGGGCCCTACTCAACAACAGAGATATTAGAGATAAATATGCATTAGAATTAAGAAACAGATTCGAAGGACTACAAGATAAGGTAGAAATAGGCACCCCAAATGACGAATATGAAAATTTTGTAGAAGCACACCTGGAGGCGGCAGAAAAGTGTATTCCAACAAAACCTAGAACTAAATATAGAGTCCCTTGGGAAACGCTAGCGGCTAGAGAAAAACGTGCACTTGTGAAGACTGCCTCCAAAAACTATCAACAGAACCCAACAAATACAAATGCACGAGAACTAGAAAAGGCGCAACATCAATTAACAGGAATATACCTAAAAGAACAGGCAGAATACGTACAAAATCAGATAGATAAGATTAGAGACTCGGTGGAAGATAGGCAATCCAGGATAGCCTGGCAAACAATAAACGAAGTAAGTGGAAGGAAGGGCACAGCCAAAGCAAAATTGAAAGCTGCAAGCCAACAAGAAAGAATAAAACTGTGGGAACAGCATTTCAAAAATCTACTAGGAAACCCACCGGAAATAACGGATGAACCGATCACCAGAATTATTAGTAAGCAATTAGACGTAAAACTAGGTCCTTTCACCAAAGAAGAACTCGATACGGTTCTCAGAAGAATTAAAAATAGGAAAGCGGCGGGGCTAGACGAGATCCCCCCAGAAGTGTGGAAGACGAGACAATTCGACGATATACTGCTCCGGCAATGCAACGCAGTCTATAGTCAAAATAGGATAGAACGATGGACGAAGGGATGCATCCTTCCATTCCCTAAAAAAGGCGACCTCGGACTAGCCAAGAACTACCGAGGGATAACACTTACATCCATAGCAGCCAAAATCTACAATGCCCTACTACGAAACCGCATAGAACCCAAAATGGAAAACATCCTTAGGAAAAACCAAAATGGCTTCCGGAGAAATAGATCCACAACCTCACAAATACTGACCATCCGTAGAATCCTGGAAGGCGTTCAGGCAAAAAACTTACAGGCGACATTACTATTTGTCGACTTTACCAAGGCCTTCGATTCCATACACAGAGGGAAGATGGAGCAAATCCTACTAGCTTACGGCCTACCAAAAGAAACCGTAGCAGCGATAATGATTCTCTACAGAAACACCAAAGTAAAAGTACGTTCACCAGATGGAGACACGGAATACTTCGACATTGTTGCAGGAGTACTACAAGGAGACACACTAGCCCCGTACCTCTTTATCATCTGTCTAGACTATGTGCTTAGGACTTCGATCGACAAAATCAGAGAAAATGGCTTTGAGCTGACTAAGAGAAGAAGCAAAAGGTACCCGGCAAAAACAATCACGGACGCCGACTACGCTGATGACTTGGCGTTACTAGCGAATACGCCTAATCAAGCAGAGACACTACTACATAGTCTGGAACGAGCTGCAGCTGGCATTGGCCTACATGTCAATGCAAACAAAACCGAATATATGTGTTACAACCAAACAGGCAACATTGCCACACTAGACGGAGCCTCTCTGAAACTAGTCGACAAATTCACCTACCTAGGAAGCAGCGTCTCATCAACCGAGAAGGACATCGACACACGACTGACGAAGGCATGGACAGCTATCGATAGGCTCTCGATCATATGGAAGTCGGACCTAACAGATAAAATGAAACGCAGTTTCTTCCAGGCAGCGGTTGTGTCGAAACTGCTATATGGATGCACCACATGGACGCTTACGAAGCGGCTGGAGAGGAGGCTGGACGGAAATTACACAAGAATGTTGAGAGCAGTATTAAACAAATCCTGGCGACAACACCCCACAAGACTCCAACTATACGGACACTTGCCCCCCATCACAAAAACTATATAAGTTCGACGAACCAGACACGCAGGACACTGCTGGAGAAGCAAGGACGAGCTCATAAGCGATGTACTCCTGTGGACCTCCACTCATGGATGTGCAAGAGTGGGACGACCAGCACGAACTTACATACAGCAGCTATGTGAGGACACGGGTTGTAATCCTGAAGACCTGCCGGAGGCGATGAATGATAGGGAGAAATGGCGAGAGACGGTCAGGGATATCCGCGCAGGCGGCGCGACATGATGATGATAATGATGATATATATATGTAGATATATATATGTATATATATATATGTATATATATATATGTATGTATGTATGTATATATATATATATGTATATATATATATGTATATATATATGTATATGTATATATATATGTATATGTATATATATATGTATGTATGTATGTATATATATATATATGTGTATATATATATATATATATATGTATATATATATATATGTATATATATATATGTATGTATGTATGTATGTATATTATATATATATATATATATATATGTGTATATATATATATATATATGTATATATATATATATGTATATATATATATATATATATATATATATGTGTATATATATATATGTATATATATATATGTGTATATATATATGTATATATATATATATGTATATATATATATGTATATATATATATGTATATATATATATATGTATATATATATATGTATATATATATGTATATGTATA
>CAUZXS010004918.1:0-120000 GCA_963585895.1 Sepioteuthis lessoniana
CCTTTAATTTTTGGGCAGAAAACTCTGAATGTTTTATATTCCAATTTTTAGGTATCTTCTGAATGAGATTAAATCAAGAGGTTAGTTCAAACAACTGCAAAGTTTGTTTGTTTTTTTGTTGTTTTTTTTTTTCATTTATGTATGCTGTGGATTCATTTATTGCCTAAATCTGTTGATGGCTGACCTAAGTGCAGGAAGTCATCTCTTGTCCAATCTCTTGACCCTTGTACTTGCATTCAGCTATTTTTCCTTCCTGACACCATACTAGACACTTAATAAAAACCTCTGAGACTTTCAGATAGCCATTGAAGCAAGGACTCTATTTTTTTTTTTTTTTTTTTCATTCTATAATTACTTGGTCTCTCATCTTTTTTTTTTTTTTTTTTTTCTCCTGCTTTTTCTTTTTTTAGTTTTTTCACACATACATATTCATTGCATTGCTTAATTCCAGTTTCTTTACACTTGACTACTTTTAGTAAATGGCTCTCAATGTCAATTATGCTTTTAAAATGTTGTGAAATGTTGATGTTAATAGCAACTGATGAATAATCACAGCTCTATTTAAAAATAAAAATAAAAACTAAAAGGAAAAAATTGAATTTGTAATTAGAGAAATTACACAATTTTTCTCTTTTGGACAAACCTGTTTGTTTTTTGTTTTTTATCTTTATTTTTTTTTTTTTTTTTTTTTTCTCTCTACAACCCTCATAAGTTGTTACGTTATCTGTCTATGCCTCATTTAAGTTTTACAATATTCACTTGTATAAATGTGTTTGTTTATATATATATATATATATATATATATATATATATATATATATATATATATATATAGCATTATTTGGAATTTATCGTAAGAATTATTCTAATCTCACAAAGATATGTTTTGAAGCTATTTAAAATGGTGCCAAATCAAACAGTGGTCCAGGCTTCAACAGAAATCTGTCATCAAATTTTTAGTCACTTAGAAGTGTAAACCATGTGAAATTTACAGAAGAATGTGTGATGTGTATGGAGAAATGTTTTACTCAAAAATGTTTACAAATTGGCTAAATATGGGTTTGCCACTATGAGTTTATTTGAAAAGACAGTCCATGAAGTGGAAGCACTTTTTTCTTTTTTTTTTTCTTTGCTAAAGAAAGTTCTAGGCTTAGTGGTCATTACAAAGGTCAGTTATATATAAGTTGGTGACCTTAGTTGAGGGTGACCCAAAGGCTCCCTTTCCAATAGCTACTACACCAAGGTGTAGGGGAGGGCGCTACTCCTTCCCTGGATTGGTGCTCTTTACCCTTGATGCTTGACTTATTTTGCTGAGTGTTAAGCAAGGCAGCATCGAGTACCATTTTTTTTGAGTCTTTGGTATGACTCAGCCTAGGTTTGAACCTCCTGTCTCCCGGGCCATTGACAAACACTCTTCTCATTAGACCAATGGCCCTGTGTGTGTGTGTGTGTGTGTGTGTGTGTATATATATATATATATATATATATATATATATGTATATGTATATGTATATATATATATATGTATATATATATATATATATATATATATGTATATATATATATATATATATATATATATATATATATATGTATATATATATATATATATGTATATATATACACACACACACTTTTATGAATTAAGCAGATTACTTTCTGAATTAATTTGTCTCAAACTTAGTTATGCATCAATTAGATTTTTTTTTTTTTTTATTTATACCTTCAATTGACAATCTTCAGTTTTGTTGTCAACAACGCTTTCAAATTTGAGCCAAGCAGAAAGAAAAAATTATCTAAGAGAAAGCAAAATGATGGCAATTAATTGTATGTTAGTAGTTAACCAAAATTCTTGCTGATAACCTTCTTATTAAAAATTTAGTATGTGTGTGTTTTTTTTTTGTTTTTTTTTAATCTGTAAAGTTTTGTGCATATCTACCACTCCTTCCTCACATTTAACCAAAGAGTCCCATATATCTATGTGAATAATAAATATTTTCACAACTCATTCTTTTGTTGTATTGATCTTAGAAAGATATTATTTTTCTTATTCCAACAAGTAGTTATGCTTGTGGCAGGTCTTTCTTTTACAAAATAGCACCTGGAGATGACATCCCCCAAATTGGAGCTTTTTCCTCTTGTTATAATAGCAACTAGTTCTAACTTCTACTTGGGGATTCTTTTTTATAAAAAAAATTGTATAGTATAAATAAATTTGAAAATAAAAAAAATTAACTTTTCCTAAAATAACTTTAGAAAACTTTGATTAAAAACTTAATTTTGTGCACTTTTTTTTTTCCAAATGTATTTAAGCAATTTATGTAAATTTCATAAAATAGAGAGAAAACAACGTACACTTTTTTTTTTTTTTTTTTTTTGAAAAATCTATTATCAGTTTGAAATCTTAAAATAGATATTCAGACCCTCACTAAAACTTTTTATGTAAATTTATATATTTTAAAATTGAGAAAAATGTATGCTACATTCTGTAAAACAACTTTTGAAATGTGTAAATTTTTTTTTTTTTTTTGATTTAGTTGAAATGAATTAAAAGGTATATATTTTCAAAGCCAGCTTTTATTTTTATTTACTTTTTTTTAATTCTTCATATTCCATTTGTAAACACTCCATTCAAACTTAGAGAATCTTGCATATTTTAAGATATACATTTTTTTTAAGTAGTCTGTTGATTCTGTTAGGGTCTTGCAAGTTTTTTTTTAGTTCTTTTTTTTTTTTTCTTTTTTTTTCTTTCTTTTTTTATTAAAGAAGTCTCAAACATGTTTTCTCTTAAATATTTTTCTTATTTTCCTAATTTTAAAGTTTTGTCATTTTTCTTTCACTTGAATTAATATGATAATGATTTCTCTTCACAGAAATTAGATTTTTTTTTTCTTTACACTTCAATTCTTTTAAGATATTTTAATTTTTTAATGCTCCTTGTAGACAATGTAAAAAGATATGTGTGAATTTGGTTAAATATATATTATAAAAAGAAATCCAAATGAGAAGTTTCCATAAAAAGTGCTCAATAACATTATAGCAGAGCAGGTATAAAACTGGAAAAAATAATTGAACTTTTGCAGTCTGTTACTTGCTGTTTTATATTGTATACACACTTGTGTGTGTGAGAGAGAGAGAGATATCCTTACTAGAAGATATTAATCAAAAATTTTTTTCTCCCCAATAATCCTATCTCAAAAGGTTGAGTATAGGTTTTTCGTTTGTTTTAACATAAAACAATTCTAGATGTGCATTTTTATTTATTTATACAAATTTTTTAGATGATTAAGCAAAGAAAACTTAGTCCTAATTTGAAAGCCCTCTTTCTTCCCCTCCCCCCTTAAATGTTGGCTTACCATTATTAAAATGAATTGTCCCAATTAATGCTTGTAATAAAATGAGGGCAAATTCTATAGCTCTTTGCAGAAAAATAAATAAAATGGTATATGCAAAAAGAAAGTAAATACCCCCTCCCCTGTGCAACAAAAAATCAACAAAAAGCCTTCATTTCATTCTTGGTCAATCTGATGTCTCTGTTATGTTGAAATGCCAACCTTAGTCCTTCCTTCATTTCCTTCCTTTTTCTTCTGCCTTCTGTTATTGACCCATATTGAATTGGTTTCCGACTTGTTATGCACTTTATTTCAGACAGTGTGCACCAGCAACTTTGACTCGAGTAACAGAAGACAGTAACCCAAGAAATCCAAGATTCCTCACATTTAATCTTATCTCTCCTCTAACTATTGCAGTTTTAAATAACCATCACCTCCTGACGGTCAGTCTATCTAATGATTTTAACATTTACCAATATCCATATAGATATCTCCTTTAGAAGATACTACACTAACTGGGCTGCTATGTACGCTAGGCTAAGACTACACCTATTACATTCTCCTATGGAGTAGTTGTCAGACTCCCCCCACCAAAGAAAGGGGTGTCCTGGGTATGACATTAAACTACATCTGATAAGGAAGCTCCTGTTCTACAGACCTGGGGTGTGTGGAGTATCTCTATATTGCCATTACTCCTAAGCCCACTCTTACTCAGAGTGGTAATACCTGTTAGGGTTCCATCTATGCTTCAAATAGGTCTGTTAGGAAATTATTACAGTTAGATAGGAATGCTTGATACTTATAACTGTAAATTATTTGTATTAATAACTTGAAGCTATAGCTGTTTACTATGGATTATTAGTGACTTTAAACCATATTACTGTACAAACAAATGACTTATTTACTTGAAACCATATGATTATTCCTATTAGATAGTAATACTTAAAACTATACAACTTTGGGAAAATTGTTATATAGGAATATTGATATAAAATAACGTAAAAAAAACTCTTGAGTAACAACTACAGAAAATAACCCTAAACAGGTTAGCAAGCCGTTAAAACAAATCTATACATTAACTGGAAAATACCTACCTATGGAGCCAATAAATTTTATTTGAACATTTGGAGTTTTTTTCTCTTAAGTTTTATTTAATAAAGTTTTTTTTTTTTTTTTTTTTTTTAACAAGAATTTTATCTTGGTTTATTTTGTGTCAGTCTCCTCTCTAATTTTTGCAAATAGATGGGGGGATTCTCTAAAATCTGCACCCCAAGAATTTAAGCTATTTGACACTTTTCTCCCCCCCCATTCTTTCAGCGTATTTATAATTGTTTATGAAGATCCTATAAATATTTGTCTTGTGGCATAATTGGTTCCTGCTTAGCACCTGGCATGTTGACTCAACACCAGATACTTCACCCTCAATCCTAACTGCACTTAGGTAAAACTAGATGCACACTACACAACACGCACACACACATTATATATAATCTAACACAAATTTGTTATGATATTTCCTTACCCTTAATCAATTGCCTTAATAAGCATTTCATTCTGTTTTTATCTAAAATTTCTAAGGCCAAAGAGTATCTAGTCCTCTTCTTTTATAGTTAGTGTTTATTATTAGATAAAATGTTTTTTGCTCTAGATCTGCAAGAGAAATGCCTCCTACAGATGTCAATATTTGCATACTTAAATATGATTTATATTGATAAAATTCAGTAGATTGTCCTTTCAGCATTATCAAATCTTTAATAATTCGGAACTATCTTAATTCGTACAAAAATTTGTGTCTGCATCTTTGAAACATGTTTGCGTTTATTTTGCTGAGGATATTTGAGAATTTTAGTTATATATTTCAAGTGTAAAATAAGATAATAAAACGGGATTAAAAAAAAATAGATTCTGTTTCACGTTGGTGATCCTCAGGTGAGCTAGTATTCAACAAGTCTTGAGAATCGACAGCGTGAAACTAGGACTTATGAGGTTTTCTTGTGTGGTTTGTTTGTTTGTGGGTTATTATATATTATCTTGCATTTAACACGTTGAGCACTGTAAAGACTTTACGGATTAAAACGCGTTTAGCGTTAAATTTTAATCATTGTGTAGTAGTATTCAAAAGTAACTTCAAAAACGACACAAAATAGCGAGATTTTTATTAGATCAATACACTTTAAATGCTCTTAGTGAATAAAGCAATTGTGTGTGTAATATATATATATTTCTGCATTCGCATTTAATGTACCTTTTTCATCATTCAAGTTTTCGCTGACAGAGATAACTATGAAATGCTAATTAAAGTCCTTCACTCCTTGCTAAATAGAAGCATCAATAACATAATGGACCACTGTTACTGAATCGAACCCAATAGGTTCACAGGTCGTCTAGTATATAATTAATGTCTTTTTTGTCATTTTTCTTTTATACTGTCTAATAAATTTCAGTTTTATGTAACTTTTTTATTTTTATTGGAAGTTCTTTTCCCCTTTATCCGACCACATTTTTTATACACTACCTTTTTAGAAAATAGGATTTGCTTAATATATAGAACATAAAATAAATTTAGGCTAGGATTGTTATTAAGGATCTAACTTGACAAAATACTGTTCGCTTGAAATAACTTTTTCGTATGTGTGTAGGGGGGGGTGCTACCGATTCTAAAATATTTGTAACACCCTTTCTTTATGTAGGAAAAAAGGATCCCTCCCCCTTTACAACTCGATTTTTTTCTCCTTCTCTTTTTGACACTTTACTATCCGAAACCGGCTTTTCAAGTATATTTTCAATCGGCACCATCGCTGTTTTCCGGTAGTGTCTCTCTTTGTCCTTCCTCCCCATCAGGATGAAATAAGGGTCTCCCTTAACAAACAAAAATGTTCCCTTGCTGATTCTATAAAAGAATATTAAGGATCTTTTTTGTAAGTCCTAAAAAAGAACTACATAAGCCATATAAGAAAACTGATGATTTTCTTACAAAAATATAAATACAATCAAAATGCTGGATATTTTTCTCACTACGAAAATGAAACCCCCCACCATCAGAACCCTGGAGGGTACTAACGAAATGAACTTAACATTGATTTCCATTGCTTATGAAAATTTGGGTATTGGAGATTTACAAAAGCTTCAAAATGCTATATGACTTCCTATTTTACTTTTTTATTATAAATAATAATAATACTTTAGGTTTTCTCTTTGGGAAAAACTAATTTAAGATCTTTTAAATTTTACCTATCTGAATTCCAACTATGGCCGATAGTTAAGTGTAAATGATTCCATGAAATTTCTCTTAAAATAAAACCCTCAACTAAGAAAGTTTTTGGTCGGTTAGATAAAAAAAAAATTAGCTTTTGTTTTATTTTATTTTTTTTCTTAAAATTATGGATATTTTTTGCTTTAGAAAAATCGATTTGTTTTGTATTACAAAAAGGATTTGAAGTGGGAGGCAAAAATATTTCTTTAACTCAGTTATTTTAAAAACCTTTAGGAAAACAATTATTCAATTTGAGACTTCCTTAATTAGTTGCATAACAATTTGTGTTATCAATTCCTAATTAGTTTCAGTCTAGATGTAAACATTTTCTTAAAGTTTGTTTTTAACATGAGGAAAAATTTTTTTGTTAGTCAACAAATTGAGAGAAAAAATGAATGATAATGGTTTAAGAGTGTTTCTATTAGTGAAATTTTTTAAATTGAATTTCGATGTAGTCTTCAACTATTTCTATTTGATTTAAAAGATTAAATTACTATAATATCGTAATCTAATTGTAATTTTTTTTTAAATCCCTACATCTAGTCTGATCTTCAATACCAGTAGCTAAAGGCTTTTCATCTTTTCTTTGCTCCCATCAAAATATGACGTTCCTAATTTTAAAGTACGGATGGCTAAAAAGAGAAAGCCGTCTTCCCCCCCCCACCGCCACCAAGAATTTTCAGCTAAAAGCTTAATTATTTATGTTACATTTGAAATTGAATTTTAACAAGTTCCATCTGACCTTTCTCTTGGACTGTCAGTCTTGCTTTTTAGTTTTGCTTTTGAAGATGCCTATGTAAAAAATTTGAAATTGAAAAGTTAGCAGCAGTGTATAGCATGAAGAGAGGTTTTTATTTTTTCATCAATTTCTACTAGACCAAAATTTTCATGTACCAGTGTGCATTTATGTTAAGTTTATTTCGACAATTATTTACTAAACTTAGCTTAATTGTGACACAAAACTAGAAGCATGGGGCACCCAGTGAAAATCCAAGTCGATAACATTGGTCTGCTAATATTGCTTACTTTCAATTGCACCTTGTGACTTAGCCTTATTTTGAGTTGAGAATTTTGCACTTTTTTTAAAGGTTTCTGTACTTTGAAATTATGGACGTAAGGTGTCGGTTTCAGACAAGCGAGGAAAAAAAAGAAAAAACAACTTTTCTAATGTCAATTTTCTGCTTAAAGGGAACCTTTTGAAATTTTGTTCTTAATAAACATGCATGACGTAACTTGTAAATTTCAGTGGTTTGTCCATAACTCGATATCCTGGAACGTATTTAGTAACTAGTTGAAATCGGGATATGTGTTAAAAGCCTGTGTCCATACAGTTATTTGCTTTTTTAAAATATCACTTGCTTTCTATTATTTTCATACTTCTTTCTTTTCTTCAAGGTGTTTATTCATCAAAAATTAACTTCAGTTTTCTACAACTGATAAATTGTGCCTGACAGCCAGTGATTTGGGGATATTATAAAACCAAATGAAGTCCTTTAGTTAACAATAAATAACGATAGATTTTTTTTTTTCCTTATGCTGCAACTTTGCTATTATTTTAGTTAAGTTCAAGATTTTCTCAAATCTTATCTCTTACTTTTTTTTTATACGTGTGTACAGGGTGACCCTCGATTTCATGGCCATTGATTTATGAAACTCTTTGAAGCCTATAGATACTCCCTGTCAACCATAAAAAATTACACATGTATAGGTCGACCCTAAAATTTTTGCTTAATGTGTGTCTTATTTGTGTGTGTGTGTGTGTATATATGTATATATGTATGTATGTATGTATATATATATATATATATATATATATATATATATATATATATATATATAAACCCTGGGAAATCTAATTGCCTTATAAAAATACACTTTCTTTCTTGCCAAACTTATTGGTTATTTAGATATATTAGAAATACTAATTAAGATGTTTTATTATTTCTGTCAGTGGAATAAAAGCTATTTGAGTGAAAATTTCCTAGTAAATCATTAATCATTTGTTTATTTTCTTATTCTTATAGAAAGAGAAGCATTTGAGGGGGGATATTCTAATTTTTATTTAGTCATTCTACAAGTAACATAAATTTATGAGAAAAATTCTTATACTGTTGAGACCATTCTAAAAATCTCATTTTGATGTTATCGATCCTTGAGCCTAACTAGTATTCTACTCGTCTGAATTTATATTACAATCTAACAAAACGTAGTTCACCTAAAGATCGACGTGAAACTCTAAGTCGTGAGTTTTTATCCGGTTTTATGATCTATTATACTTTGAATATATTGCGATATTGATTTGCATTTTTTTTTTCTTCTTGCCTTGTGCATTGTAAATATTTTATGGATTAAAAATACTTTTCGCGTTAAAGTTTAATCGCGTGTGTGTGTATGTATGTATGTGTGTGTGTGTATATATATATATATATATATATATATATATATATATATATAAATGTGTGTGTGTCAGAGTAGTCATTTTCTTGTCTTAAGAAAGCAAATCCATTTCCTGCCTAAAGTCATGCCTCTTTTGTTTCATTATTTCTCTGACAACATCGAGGGCCCCATACGACTTGTCTATTATTTATTTGTCAGCCTGTTTGTCTTCTTTCTCTTAAATTAGTTCCCCATCTGCCCTACAATCGTTACTTGTTGACTGTCTAATTAACTGGACTGTTGTGTTGTTTTGATCTCTTTGCAAACACATCTCGTTTCGGATATGTACATGCATCAGATTAATTCCTACCTTTTCGTCATCAAAGATTGACAGTTATCCTGGAAATTATTTTTCTTGTTTTATTTATTTTATTTTTACTTGCACTTCATGTCTAGTGCTGCTACATTAGTGACGGTAATAATAGCAATTAGTATTGTCAGAAATTATAATAAAAATGTTTTAATCATGATATATTTAAATGTTATTTGCAATGATAGTTGTTGCTACTACTATTACTTCTACAATAATAATGATAATATTAATATGAAGTTTAAATCATTCTGCAGTTGTGTATTTCATTCCACAAAATTGCTCTAAGAGTATTATTTTAAGACTTTATCCTTTTTTTTTTTTTTTTTTTTTTTTTTTTTTTGTGGCAACATGTGGCGTAGAATATGCAGGTTGTATCCCCTGCAGAAGGATTTAAAAAAAAAAAGGGTGGGGTCTTAGGTATGACAGCAAACTCATTTAACGGTGAGGCTCCAGTTCTAAAACTCTGAGGGATTGTCGAGAACCCTTTTATTGCCATTACTCCCGGAGCTGTAGTACCTGTTTGGGTCCTATGTATGGGCCAAATAGATCTGTTTGAAAATTTTGTATTTGGTTGGAATATATAACTGTTAAAAAAACCTTTAAGAAACCACTACACAAAAAAAGTCTATAAACATGCTATGTACACAATTCTTTAACCTCTTGGCATAGAATAAATCCAAATGGGTTGACATGTTGTTTAAATCACTCAATCAGATTGTTTATTTTTTAAGAACCGGATCCTTTCTTTTTGAGGCTTACTAAGTTAATCTTTCAAATACATAAAAAAAAAAGTATTGTTTATTAAAGAAAGATAGAAAAAAAAAACTTTTAAAATGTTACAAAGCACACTGCTGGGTATAACTGCATTCGTTGATAAATGATGTATAAACTGCATCTAATGAGGTTATATTTCTGAAGATCTGGGGGAGAGTGGAGTATCCCTTCATTGTAATTACTCTTAGATCCTGTCTGACTTGGAGTACCTATTACAGTCCCTTCTATGGATCAAGTAGAACTGTTTCCAAATTATTTGTATAACAAATATATAATGTACCCAGTTCCCTAAACTGTCGGCATAAAATAACCTCCCCCACTTCACTAGTTGACTAACCATTAAAATCGGTCATTATCTTTTCTCTATCAATTTAATTTGTCAAAGGAAATTTTAAAAATGTATGTATTGTGTCAATTAAATTTTTAAAAGAAAAAATCCTAAAAGTATTTTTAAATGTTGTCTATTAGTAAAGTTTTTTTTTTTTTTTTTTTTTTACCCTCATTAAATATGTACATAATTTCCGTTTCTTTCTCTTTGAATGTTTCACTCTTATAAATTTAGTTCCATTGAAGTTGTCTCCTTTTGAAAAAAAAAAAATTTTTTGTATTATTTACTGTTATCAAAATTAGAAAATAATCATTCATAGATGTTTTTAACTAGTTTTTCATTTCTTAAATTTATTATCAGCTAAAAATGTGAAGTATGTGCATTAAACTACAATACATTTTAAATGTTTGGCTAAAATCTTTTATTTCAGTGGAGACTTCATCTTGAGCAGGAATCAATAAATCTATATTTTAATATAATTACTTTACATACTGGTATATTGAATGACTTTTTAAGACCAATTTTTCACCTCAAAAACAAAGGGTTCATTACACTAGATATGTTTTTTGAACACATCTAAGCTTTCCTTCATTCATTTCACTCGCGCTATTATAAAAACCCTTTTATTACTCGAGTATATACCGGGCAGATTTACCTACTTGTGTACTCTAGGCCAAAATTATCAGTGGACTCCATTTTACTATAGAGTCTATATATACTACTCACCTGAGAACTACCCCATGGCCCACCAGTTGAAGACCACTGGGCCTATCCTCATTGTACAGGGCCCCCATACTCCAGGCCTTATACTTATTGAAAAGAGACCGTTATGGGTTTGAATGTTATCTAAATACTTTGTACACTTGAAACAAGGTTATTATCTGGGTACACTGTGATGAATTAGTTTCCATTGGCCCCAGTTATTGAGTTAATACCATATATACTTGTGCCCAGATTTACCAATGGTTAATCTAGCCCAGAGTATATATGGTATTAACTGAATTTTTATCTAAAATTTACACTATGTAATGTTATTTTTCAATTTATATGACTGATAGAAAAGTGGAAAGAAAGACTTTTATAAAAAATTATATAAAATAAGTTTTTTTTTTTTTTTCTTTATCAGTAGGCAATGGAGCTATTGATATGTGAAACGAGTCAATATAAGAATTGATTTTATGAACTTTTTTACATTTGGTTTTCCAGTAGGAGATCCCCAAATAAGCTCTTTGCTTATCCTCTCTCTCTCTCTCTCTCTCTCTCTCATTGATATAAATATTTGTTTGGAAGTTGTTGGTATGTAAAGGATAGTAAAAATACTTATTCTGTCAAAAATTGTCTAGTTAATTAACACCCCCTTTCCCCTCAGCCAAACATATACAGACTTTCTTGTCAAAAATCTCTTAGACTCCACAGGGGCTCATTTTAACAAAATGCCACTTATATTTAATTGTCTGAACACCTCATAATGTATTTTATGTCGGTGGGGAGTGTAGGGAAATTGTAACTCACCTCCCTCTTGTACAAAAAAGTGTTTCTGATAGTAATACAGAACTTGAATAAAAATAGAAAAAAATTAAACATTTTTGAACTGCCAATCAGTGTTTGTTAAAAATAAAACTTTAGTTATAATTTGAAAATAATTTTTATTGTTGTAAAATATTTATTTTCAACTAGAAGAGGTAGACATTTTTTTTTTTTTTTTTTTTTATGTTGAAACGATGATTTTTAAATACTTTTCCAAGGCAAACATGAAAATAATCCATAGTTGCTTAGATAAGTCTCTGATATTTACGCTCTGAAATTGAGAATTTATTTTCACTTCCATGTTCATTTCTATTTCATTGCTTAAATTGTTGGGTTTTTTGTTTTGTTTTTTGTATATTTATTGTAAATTCGGATAAGTGACTTATTCTCTTGTCTTGTCTTGCAGGAAAATATTTTGTAAAATTAGTTTTTGTGGTTAATTATGATGAGGGTTACTCTAAGTCAAACTCTTTGAGACTTTTTTTTCCTGAAGCAGTTATTATTGGGGATCAAAAGTTTTGGTAAACAGGCCACACTTTTAACCTGGACTACATAACTTTCTGCACTTTAATATTCTTTTGAATAGAAAAACAACGGCTATTTAAAAAAAAATTGATACAAGAAAAAATACTTCCCTCAATCATATAAATGCCTGACTTTGAATAAAAGAACAATCTTGTTTGCTAAACCGATTGATTGATTTTAATGGCATATCAACATATCTTGGGTTATTTCATGCCTAGAGGTTATAGAATTTCATTCATTGTACATTTGTTTATTTTTTTTTCATACATTGATATTATCTCTATCTAATAAAAATAATTTGCACACTGTATGTTTTCAAGTATTCTTAATACTAATAATTATCTGGTTTCAAGTAATTATTTCTATTTAATAATCATATAAGCCCACAGGATTTAAGTAACTAATAATTATCCTTAGTAAACAATTATAGTTTCAAGTAACTATTGATAAAAAATATTTAGTGATATTTGTATTCTTATTGAATACATTTTTTTTTCTCTTAGGTCTATTCAACTTATAGTTGGTATCCTAACAGATATTACTACTCCAGGTCAGAGTGGACCTGGAAGTAATGGGAATGAAGGGTACTCTACACTTTCCAGATCACCAGTCTTATGATCAGATGCAGTTAGGTGTCCTACCCAGGACACTGCTTTTGGTAGAAGTGCTTTGCCCCTCTGTCAGAGATACTGTCAGCATATTCTAAGCTCTGCCTACTGGGCAAGCTAAGTTGAAAAGTTTGTTGACAAATAAGATCATTAATTCCATCTCCTGTTTTTACTTTCTATCATTTTTATAATATTAGGTCATTAATCTCTAAGCTTGGTTAATGATGGAAAAAATTATTCATCCGTTCACCCCTCCCCTCCAAAAAAAAAAAAAACACCCTATAAAGTGAAGAATAATTAATTTGGGAAATGTTACTAACTGCCGTAAATACTTCAACCAAACAAATGTTTGCTCAGCAACAGTTGAGTTTGCATGTGTGAATTAACGACAATAACCATCACCAGATGTCAGTGCAATTTCTTTTTGACATAGCTAAAAATGAGGAAATTATTTCCATTCAATTTTCTTATTAAAAATTTATATTTTAATCTCTTCTTTAAGTGCTTTTTTTACATATGTAATACTGTGGAGGCAGACTACTTTTCCACACGCTGTGAGTGTTGTCAATGTCAGTTAGTCCAGTAAATTAAGCCGTTTAATTTTTTTATGTACATCTGTTTTCGTGTGTCAGTTTATCAAATGAATGAATTAAGCAAAAATAAAAATCTGAAAAAACAATTTTTTTCTCCTCTCTTTCTGGTTCTTCTTCCTCTTCGCAAGGCACCCCTCCATAACCAGCTCATTTTTCCATCTCAGGTGTGCAAAATGTCCATGAAATACCTGTTGATTGAGCTGCTTAGCCTTTCGTCTCGCTAATTGCTGCAACTTAAGCTACAGCCGCCCAAGGTGTGCGACAGATGACAGTTGTGCTAACGTTGAACCAGCCAGGCCAGCTTTGTGAGATCCACCACATAAACATTTTCACTTGCTGTTTGAAATGTTTTTACCTTACATTGTGTGTGTACACAGAAACATTCACACACCTTATGCTTTCAACTTATTGTTTTAAAATGGTTATATAAGCTTAGACACAAGCAATAGCACATTCCATCAATTGATCATAGTTTTTAAAGGAAAGCAGGTGTTTTCTGGTATGACTTTTTTTAATTCCATATTATTTAGTACATCATAATTTAGCTTTCATTTTTTTTCTTTTTTCTCTCCCTTTCATCAAATGTTAGTGAATATGTACAAATATAAAAATGTATTTTTATGAAAATAAAGAACTATTTCTTTTTACATAAAGCTAAAATGTATGACATTTTACTCGCCTTGATTTTTGCCCTCAGTAGGGCTGAGAATACACTGACTGTATCCTCTACAGAGGAGTGTCATTTCTATGACTCTAAACTCTATCTGATGAGGAGGCTCTTGTGCTTGAGTGTGCAGTTTTCCTTCATTGCTATTACTCACAAGTCCACTCAACTGGAATACTAGTACCTTTTAAGGTTCAGAGGTCAAATAGATTTGTTTAAAAATTATTTGTATTTGATAGAAATACTTGATGCCATATTACTAAATTATTTGTATTATGAATAGTTAATTGAAGTTGTTTACTAAGGTTTATTAGTCACTTGAAACCATATAACTGTGCAAATTTATATTACTCCCAGGTGTGCTCTGACCTAAAGTGATAGTACCTGTTAGAGTCCATCTATGGGTCAAATAGATCTGTCAATCACTTCTATTTAATAGGACTGTTTAAAGAAAACCCTATTTAGAAGCAACTACACAAAATAAATATGAATGTACAATGATTGTGATTTCCTAACCTCTCAGCATAAAATAACCCTTGATAGGTTAACATGCCATTAAATTTGCATTTTTTTCTTCTCCTGTTCTTCTCTTCAATCATTTTATCTCCTCCCATCAAACATTCTTTTATTCCCTCCAGTTGTGGATTAAATAGTACCACTACTGTCCTACAAGGATGGCTTTGGCATTAAATAACCCATAAAGGTTGATATGTTATAAACAAAGAAACCAAACCTAAAACAAACATTTCTAATTGCTTGTTCATGTTTTTTATCTTTTCCTTGAATTCCTCTAGTATTCTATGTTGACTTAGTTTTGTCCAGTTTTTTTAGCCTGGCCTAGTGATTCTGAATAATTTGGCTAATGCTGTGGATATTGATATCCAAAGCCAAACCCACAAATTTAGTCTGTATCTAAAATATAAATTGTTTAAAAAATGTTGCTGAAAATAAAGTAAAACTAATCTATTGTTAGAGAATTGTAAGGTCCAAAGATTCTGAAGAAATTCAGATTAGGGGTGAGGGTTGGTTCCAGATAGCAAACAGGTGTCAGTGATGTTATTAGAACCCGTTTGCAAAGTGGCAATGAGCAGGCCATATTGCAAGACTTTTAGACAGCTGGACTAGATGACTCGCAATATGAATGCTTCTTACATCACAAGAAATATTGGCTTGCAGAAAATAAGATAGTGTGATGATTTGAATAAGTTCAGGTTTTCATACACTGACACACAGGTGTGAAAAAAAATTAGCACTTCTTATGTAGGAAATCCTCCTGTGTCCAACAACTAACTGTAAAAGGAAGTAACAGCTGCTGCTAAAAAGTAGTAATAGTAACCACTACTACTTTCATAATTTATTTTTATTTAAACATAGTTCTTTCCTCACATAAAAAACTGGGGTTGTTCAGGAGTTTCCATGCCAGCCTTCTGGTACGTTCCTTTGAACCTACTCTATGATTTGACTAAATATGGCACAGTCAACATCACTTCTATTCCTTTATCAAAACTTACTGATCAGCATTCTCTAAACTTTATAATGTTGGTCAAATTCAAATAAAATTCATTTTGTAGTCACTTTTTGATCAAATCAGTTATGATACTGAGTAGAGGAAATTTGATAATTTTATTTAAAAAAAAAAATGTTTTCCAACTTTTATAAAAGCTATAAATATAAAATTCAATTGATAAAGGCGCAACTAAAAGTTCTGAAAGCTATCTCTTCTTTTATAGATATTTATTCAGGTTACCTTGGTCAGATAAGTGTGGATAAGCCTCCATATGTGTTTTTATTTTATTATATGTATGTATAGCTTCATCCAGGATTTGAATTCTCATCCCTAATTTTATTTCCTAAGACAATAACCATTATACTAAACATAACTCCCAATTAGAGCATATGTAGATTTAAGTTAGGCTAGTGTAGACTGTCTATGATCATCAGTGTGTGTGTGTGCATATATATATATATATACACACACACTCTCTACCTTAGTACCATTCAAAATTAGATTATGTATATATGGATTGGTATCTCTGCCTAACTTAGTATTTCCAAGTTAATTTCATCATACTGCACTAGGTGGGTGATATTAAGATGATTGCTTGGTCCCAGGTTGTTTTCTCCCCAGGCACTAGCAGCTTAGCAGGGCTAAGTTTATTGCTTGATATCTTAAGATGGCCTAAAAATGGAAAGCTGAGATCAAGCTTCTTTTTTGTGATGTGCTTTCCCCTCCCCTCCCTACACTCTTAGATGACCTCATGTCAAATCTGGCCTGGTAGGAAGTTGAATAAATCCTAAATCTTTCTTCCTGCTGCTGTTCAAGCAGTATAATTTCTGGCCTAGAAAATATGTAACTGACCCATTTATTTCAAGGTCAGAGGTTCAGATCAGTGTAAGATTCATTTGTTAATTTTTAGTTCTGTTTACTTTACATACAGAAAAGGTCACACTGTCCTTTCTTTCTCTCTCTATCCCTTTTTAAAACTTTAATTTTTTAATTTTTCTGTTATTTCCCTGCACCTTTTTAGAGTACTAACTATTTTGGTTTAGTTTATAAATATACCACATTCATGCCTCATTTGTTACCTGCCCCTGGCCCTAATGCATCAGAAGGTTAGGCTGACACTCTGTGTGCTGTGGGCAATAAAAATCTAACAGATCCTTATAATTAGACATTGAAATTATAACCTCTATTCCTTAAGATCTATTCGTTTATGTTTTAGAGAAAATACATCTTGCATTGAGTTAACATTAATAGCCTTTTCATAATTACCTGGGCTAGCAGTCATTACACAATACTTGTGTAATTTATTATGATGATATTATTATTATCTCCGCAGTACAATAATCATCTAGAACAAAGATTTAACAGAAAGAACCTAGCCCTGTCAGCAGAGCATAGAATTTACTGTATACTATCCAGAAGGATAAAAAATCCTCCCTACATCATAAAAAGGGGTTAGGGTATGATAATAAACTGCATGTGATGGTGAGGATCTCGTTCTGGAGAATGGGGCATCACCTCTTCATTTCCATTACTCCTAGGTCTGCTCTGACTCAGAGTGGTAATCCTTGCTAGGGTCCAATCTATTGATCAGGTTCAAACATAAAATGACTCTATATGGATTGACATGAAATTTCAAACAATCACTGTTATTCTTCTTTGTTCAATGATAATTGCATATGCATTTGTATCAGATTTTGAAGATCTAATTTTTATTGAAAAAAAAAATAAAAAATTAGCATTTCCTTATATATGAGAAATATTTCTAAATATGTATTTACCCAATCCATGTGACACAAGGTCATTTTTTTTTTTTTTTTTTTTTTTTTTTTTTTTAGCAGAGTTCAACATATTTGAATCCAGTTTTATTTCTTTGTCAGCTGCCATACTAAGTTTAAAGAGCTCAGTTTGTCTTACACTTTACTCATAAATGGAAAGAGAATAGTTGTTTTCATACCTTTTCCATTGTGAAATTTAAACAGCCTTGTCCAAGAGTTGAACCCAGGTCATTGTGTACATCTCCTATGATGATAACCATTATACTATTTGCACCTCCATATGATAATTTTATAAGTTTGAATTTCAAACATAATGGAAAGCATTCAGTACAACCCTTGGCTTCAAAAATTAATTCAATAGATTAATCTATTCATGATCATTAATCAAGATTTGATCTATACATTGGTATATATGATAGCTCACTTTTTTCTTTCTTTTTTATGATTAGCAAAGCAGTAGTTATATCAAAGTGTATTCCAACAATGTTTGAAGTTTAGACTGGTTTTATTTACCATCATTATGTAGCATTATCACAGTTCTAAAATAGTTCCATTTACTGTTTGAAATATCCAGCTGTAACCATTATGACAAGTAGTAGTACTATGGATCCCAGCATATATTCTATAACTATGTTTAAGACATATTACACACCTAGCTATACATAAACAGGTGTTTTATATGTCTCTATCAGGTTACATAAGTCACAGTGTGACTTGTATCATGTAACCTGTTTCCGTACAGAGTAATGAGAAATTCCATCGTTATTGTATTTATATTATTAATCTTTGGTTCAAATTTGTTTCGTATGAAACTGTATATTAAAATTATTATAATTCAATATTTTTTTACTTTTGTTATATATAATATATATATATATATATATATAGTTGTAAATTTATATCCTAGTTTTTGAAATCATGATTATTTGCATATGACACACTTTTCTTTTCTTTTTCTTTTTTTTTTCTCTTCTACTTGGGGTTAGATACGTATTATACACAAGAACTATATGATTAATTTTTTTTTTTCTAGCCACATGCTTCCCATATTTGGAATAGAATGACCTAAAGAAAAAATGTGTGTGTGTTTATAATTTTGCTACCTTTTAATGTGAGCTTATTTTCACTGCAAGCTTGTTGCATTTTTGTGTGAACATGTCTGTATTTGCTCTAAATACTGTGTAAATTTTGTGTTTCAAGACAACTATATGGATTCTTATTTTTAGTTAGTGCAAACCAATAAAAAGCTGAACAAAGGTTAGATTTTGCTGCTATAAATTCTTGAAAGTCCATGTATATTATACAGAATTTCATAGTCCAAAGTTAAGGATGTGTGTTACTCATAAATAATTATGGTGACTGAGATTCCTACAAGTACAGAAACTCCACTGTGATCTTGAAGTGTCAATATCTAATCTCAATAGAAATGAGAATTTGTTCGTGATAAAGAAAAACATTAGTGCTCACCTGCACAATGTGTTTTTTGCTTGATTTTGTATTCTAGGAATTTTGAGGGTTGCAACTTTTTCTGTGGCATTTTATGTTTACATTGTTAATCTGACATCTTGATTTGAGATCTGACAATGTGAAATTTAAAGTCGTCTCTTTATATCTTCACAGGAAAGTAATCATCATTGTTACTCTAAAAACCTTTTGTATGCTAATATACTATGAAATTGAATTAATCTTTTTATATATATATATATATATATATATATATATATATATATATAAGTGGTCTTTTCATATTATCTCAACCCACTATTTGTTTAAGAAAATTTATTGTAAGACTATCCTGAGGGCAGGGTGGAGGCAACCTGTCTTAGTTGCATTGAGGATATTTTAAGTCTCTCTCTCTCTCTCTCTCTCTCTCTCTCTCTCTCTCTCCTAAATATGATGAAGAAAATTTAATTTTTATATTTTGAATTTGTCTTACATTTAAACCTTTATTGTATTATCACTGGTCCTGTTACCTGGTTTGGTCTTGAGAACTATTCATGTAGCATGACTTGGACAGAAATAGCCTGGCAGAGCCCATCCCTCTCTGGATCTACAACCGGTTTGAGTTCAGTTTTCCTTCTCCTAGATTGGTTGCAATACCAATGTTAAAGAGCTCAATTTATTGTACTATTTACCCATATTTAGAGAGGGGATAGTTGGATTCATACCTTTTCTAAGAGTATTAGTGCTATGTGAAATGCAAACAGCCTGATTCAGGTTTTGAACTCGGGTAGCCTAGTCCACTTCATATAATATTAACCACAAGCACCTTCATTACTGTATTAAGGATGCCTAAAAATGAATCTTATTTTGATTGGTTACGATGTGTATAAACCTATGAAGAATTATAGATTGTTTAATCACTAGTGAAAAATGAGAAATTTGTTCCAAAAGACCTTTTGAATGTTATTTCGTAATATAGGATGAAAAATAGACTGACCATATAGATATACCTCATGGATTTGAAGGCAAGGAGATATTGTACATGGTGCAAAGAAAATCTTAGACTTGTATTCAACACAAAAGTCTATTTCAGACTACAAATAAATAGCAATATTGTTATCATTTATTCTAATTATTATTGGACACAAATGTTGATGAAAAAAAAAACAAACCCCAAGTACATAGCCAATGAAATAGTTTATTTCTCTATTATTCAAATGATAAAGCCTTATCTACAATTAATGTGTAGCTCTTTATCCTTTGGGGCCTGGCCACTTTATTTGCTGTATAGTAGTAGCTCTAAGAGCGTGCACACACACACACACAACTGAATTGGAATCAGGCACTCTTTTCTAGTTGTCCTATTCCTCTTTTAGATATTTTGACATGGAAAAGTTTTAGGAAGATTTGGGTTCTTTCTTGGTTGGTTTTTGGCAATTTGATATAAATTGGGGCTTAGTTCTAAACATATATGGCATCCTATCAATATTTCAGCAACTGATAGTTCAACACTTCTAGCCTCAGCAAAAATCTGACATCTCTTAATTTTTGGATATTTTTAGCTTATTTACTTGTGTTTTATCCCAGCAAGGGTTTCTAAAAGACAAATGAATGTCCAGCTGAACTATTTGAACTAAACTACATTATTTTATCATTATATTAATTGGGCAATCTAAAGTGTATACCATGAGTGATGTGCTGTTTAAGTAGGTAGTCTACTCAGACAAATTTTAAAGTTTAATTCTATTAAATATTAAAAGTAAGATTTCCAATTCATTGTAGATTTGTAACTTAAATCTATAATTATGGCTATTTTCATGTTCTTTTCATCCTCAGTACATATATACACTGTCTAGACTACATGCTGGAGATGCTGCTCCAAGTCACATTTTATAACATATCAGCAGCAGAAATTCTACCTTCATTTCTGCCATAAGGAGCAATGTGAATGTTATCTCCTTTTAATTCTAATTATTTTTTTTTTGTTTTTTTCCATACTTCCATAGGCCCTCTCTTACCAAACACTTGTCAGAGTATTATCTTAATTTCTTTAAAAATATATATATATTTTTTTTTTTTTTTTTAAATTTTTTTTAAGGTAGACTGTCAACCTTTGAGTTATTACTCATGGCACATGCCTGGTATGTTACCAAAGGACAAAGTATGTAAATTCTATGTAGTTCAGTGATCGAAGAAAAAAATATTTTTAAAATGATGAAATAGAGAATTTGAAGTGTTTTATATTAATATTTATTTAATTTTCTTTCTGCTTAGATTTTTTCTTTTAAAACAAGTACCTAAAAATTGCCATTGTGCTTGTGAGTATAAGTTTTCAAGGCTGACAATAGAAGTAACAGGTTTTAATGCTACCATATGGACTAGTAATATTGTTATAGAAGAGTGGGTTATTTACTCATGTAAGTTACTCATCCACCCTTGTTTTTCAACAGCCCTATTGACTGAGCTTGGAATATGCTGACTGTATCCTCTGCAGAGGATTAATATGCCCACCCCCACTAAAATAAGAGGTGTTCTAGTTATGACACTTTACCTGATGGTGAGATTTAACTAGTGTGGTGTACCTCTTCTTAGCCATTACTCCTAAGTCCACTCTAATCTGGAATGGCAGTATCTGTTTGGGGCCCATCTATAGTTCAAATTGATCTGTTTGAAAATTATTCATTTTTCAATAGGACCTTGTGCAAAAAAAAAAAACTTTAAGAAACACATAAAAAGATGTAAAAATGAACATACTATGAATATGATTCCCTAACATCAAGACATGAAATAAAGGTTGACATGTCATTAAAATCTATCAGTTTTCTTTGTGTTGTATCTGATGATTAGTACATGGTGCTGTAAAAAGTGGCTTCATGCCTTCCACAAATGCATTTGTGCTAAGATAAACAGTCAAAACTAGATTTTGAATGCAGCTTGCTGTTTGCGGTGGCGGGGGGGGGGTCAGTGACATTATAACCTTGTAAATTTTGGCATTGGAAGTTTCTAGAAAAGAATCTGTCAAGTGAACTAAGTAGTCCAATAACTAAGAGCAAATGATGTTAAGTGTTCAACTCTGCCATTCAAATCTATACTGAAAAATATATTCTTATTTTACTTTTTCTCATATAAACTCTTGTTTGCTCTGAGCATGCATATTGAATCTGCAAAAACGGTTTCAGAGATTTTTTTTTTTTTCTTATTTAAAGGCCTGAGAAATGCATCATTTTTTTTTTTTTTTTTTTTTTTTTCTGACACTTAAAGATGAAGCTGAAGTGAAGGGATGGAGATGGGATAAGGCTATTGATGTGGGAGTTGTCTCAATCATCCTCCTTTACCCCCTCTGGAAAAAAGTAAGCAAATGAAAACAAAATAGGGCATAGATGGAGCAGGGGACTCCATGAGGAAGTTTTTGGTGTTACCTTTCTTGCAGTCGATATTTAAGCTGATGGAAGAATCTGGAAAAACAGTTTGTCCTGTCGCTTTATCACTAAACAGGAGTTTGTTTACCCCTGGATGTCTTTTTTTTTCTTTCTTTTTTTTTCTTTTTTTTTTTTTTTTTTTTTGCCAAGTAGGAGGAGTGGGGGAAAGGCTGTTCTTACTTTTCTTTCCCTCCTTTTTTCTTTCCCTCCTTTTCTCTTTCTCTCTCCCTGAATGTTATTTACATCTTTTTTTCCCCCCCTTCTTTCTTTTAATCTTGTTTTTCCTTTTAAAGGAATGATTTTGTATTTGTGGTATGGGTTTATTTACTTTTGTGATTGTAATTTGGGTCTCTGTATATGTAATTTTTTTTTCCAGACAACAGCACTATATTTCTAAAAAATGTAGAAGCTATCATATGATAAAAAACAAGGACAACATATTCCATATTCGATATTTTAATTTTGAGACATTTTTAAGTACATCTAGTCCCAACTTGGATTTCCCAAGCTAATAACTCTCATGCAGTACTTTACTTTCACCTAAAGAGTCATTATCTTATATAGTCATCCACAGACAGATCTGTTTCGTTCTATCAGAACTCATCAGTGTGGCTAGACAGTAGCTTCCCGTAGCTGGGATCGAAACCCAGTTGACTCAAACGCCAAACCAAAGCTATTAACCATTTAGCCACAAGGAGCGATTAGCTGTGAAGTAAATTTTAAACGGTTATGAATCACAATTACAATTGTTTACATACATCCGTTCTTTTATATATATATATATATATATATATATATATATATGACACACACTTAGTGTCACAGTTATCGTTGTAGGAAATGGAATTGGCAACACAAGTCCCAATCTTGGATGAAACTGTATTTCATGTCATACTAATGCACTTGTGAAAGATTTAAATCCATCTTTTCTCCCTGCTGCTATACGTAAATAGTAGGCTAACTTGGGCTCTTTAGACTTAGTAAATCAACCATTCTAGCAGTGGGGGGGACTCTGAATTCAAACCAGCTGCACTCACTTAAAAATTGACTTTGTGTCACATCTGTCTCTGTGTGTGTATAAGAGTGTAAGTGTTAGTTTATATATATATACGCACACACACGTGATTACCTATGAAACTACTGGATTACCCTTGTGACAGGAATCAACAATGGTACTGATGCCTCCATTTTGGTTGGTGCAAAATTTCTATCTCCTTTATATTGTAAAATTTTGGATGTTAAACAAATGATCCTCAGTGCAAACATGGACTCTACAGAATTATTCAGTTGCAAATAGGACTGAAAAGTGTTTTCTCTAAGTTAGTGCATTTTAAGTGTATTGCTTTACTAAAAATCTTGCTATGATGTTCCATTTTTGCTGAGTTATGTTTGCTTATGAACCAATGGAAGATGAAAACTTATGATTGATAAAAAAAAACTTTTGTTAGAATGTGTGTTTGTACACATCCATTCATATTAAGTGTGTGTATATATATATATATATATATATATATATATAGCATACAAGCACTATATGCTCTCAAATGGTTCAGCTGATGTCTCATCAATAGTATATATTGATTCTTTCTAGTGCTTCTATTTTTACTTACTCTTCTTGCCTCTGGACTCTAATAACTTGCCTGATGATGGCCAGCGGTCAGTACTGGCCACACCAAAGCTGCTATAAAACCTAATAAATTTGCACAAACTGCTTCTGTCATTTTCATACATGTGCATTATGACGAGTAATAGAGGAAAACAAATTGTATATATAACTACCAACATTCATGTTCTGAAACACAATATGTGTTTCAATGTAAGAAGAGTGCCGAGTTAATAAAAGGATAGTCTTGTTTGCTGTTAAGTTATAGTTTTTTCTCTCTTTTTAAGAGAAAATGGTTTAAGTCTTCTGTACTATATGACTTATTAAACTAGAAAGACTAAATTAACTAGAATTCTTTAGATTGTTGTGATACCCATTTTCCCTATTGTTGAATAGTACTTGGCAAATTTTGGGGTTTGTTTTGAATATTTGGCATAAGTTCTATATATCCAGTACTTGAAACAATGAATTTCAGAATAAGCTGTAATTCGTTTTTTTTCTATACAAATAAATGATACAGAATGCTGTCGTGGTATTTTCCTGATCAGAAAAATGTAGATACACTCAACAGCCAGCTTAAAACTGTTGAATAAATGGATCAAATTATCAGTATCAAAACATGAAAGAAGTCTCAGTGGCTTAATTGCTACTATGCTGGACTGTAGCCTTGAAGTGAGTTCAAACTCCAGTCGTGTTATTATGTTCACTTTTAGACTAATACCCTTGGGAAAGGTGTGAACCTCTTTATCCCCCCAGCTATGGATTAAATAGTATCACTCCTATTTTTCTACAAGGATGGCTTTATCATTAAAATAAACCACAAAGGTTGATATGCCATTGTACAAAGAAACAATAGATTAAAACAAAGGATTAAATAAACTACTGTAAATTAAGATGTTAACATTTTTTTTTCCACTGGATTAAGTAAAAGTATTTCTAGCTAATCACAATTAGCAAAAAGATAAACACGAACTTCCTTACTGAAATCTTATAATTCACTAAATGTCTGTTTATCAGCTCATATATTAAGATGCCTGCATTTTTTACCCTGTTTTAACCAAACTTTTGGAATTGTTAGGACCATTCTTGAAAATGTTTTAAACTATATTCAGCCAATATTTTTTTTTTTACTCACCCGAATGAATATTATGCCAATAACACATTAATAGCTAAGTAGCCATCATTTGCAAGGGAGGTAACTAAGTCATCATTTAATTTTCAAAACTCTAAGAAAACTGATATAAAGAATGCAATTTTCACACCTAGTGTCAGGATTTTTTTCTTTTGACTTGCTTACCCCACTCCTGCTCCCAGTATAATAAATGGAATATTATTTTCTGCTTTGCGGGATTTTTATACCACTTTTTCCCTAAAGTCAAAGTGGCAGCAAGTCAATTCTGCTCTCTAAGTATTATAGCTGATCTTAACTGTTCTGTGGTCTGCATGGTCTCAGTTCTTCCTTTGATCCCCAATTCCATCTGTCTCCATCCTAAGTGCACTAACTACAATTTGTATCGCTATCATCCTCATGTTTCACAGCTTTTTCAGTTCTCTGGCAAGATCCAAGTATTTGACTATCTTTTTGCTATCTTTTATTTTCTCTCTGCTCTTCTGAAACGGCAAAATCCACATAGATGGTAAGTTCATTTGTTATTAGGTCTGACTTTCTAGGTAGGATTTGTCTGTATCTCAATATCCTGGAAAATTTTGTGTTGCATTTTGTACAACATATTCTTGTTTGTGTATATACCGTCTATCAGTGTAGTTAAATTTTAATCTTTTGCACAATTCCCAGTAAATCTCTATTTCTTTTATGCTAGTTGGCTGCATTCATGTATTATGTGATGAACCATTTCATCTCTTGTTACTATATAACCTACGCTTGATATTCTTCTATATATTAATTTTTACTTTGCTATAATTGGTTCTTATGGTTTTATTTTGTATTATTCACTAACGTACTTTGACAGACTAATATCCTCATCTTGGTTGTTAGCATCTAAGATAAAGTTTAGTTCAAGTAAATCAATATATAACAATAATTCATCTCTGAAATTTGGCAATTTGGGGAGTGTTTGTTGTTTTTTTGTTTTTTTTATTATTATCAATTTGACTTATTTTTTAATTTGGTTTGATAATGAGCCTCTCTATGCATCACTTTATCTGAACATTTCTTTAAACCATCATCTTTTGGGGTTGTAATTGCCAACACCGAGTCATTGATTTCAAACATTATTTAATAGTAATTAATAACTGCATTTGATAAAAGTTAATCATAATGACTAGCTCAAGCTTATAACATATTCACTGTGTTAGAACCCTGTTTGATATTCATTTTTATGCCTCCTTGGGCATCTTCGCTTTTTACTTTCTTCTCGCATCAGTCTTTGACAGAAAAAAATTTACATAGAACATATACACTGTTAATACAATATCTATATATACAGTTCAAATTCTGTTAATTCATCTGATAGTTCCCCAAAATTACTTTTGGTCATTTGTAATATTTTTTGTTCAAAATGGGAATTCTTTAACATACACGTTTTGGTGGGGTGGAGGAGTTGTTAAGCACCTACCCACCCCCTTCATTTCTGTGTTGAGTCTTCAATTCTTGAAGCCTGCTCTGGCATCTGGTAAAATGCTTTTTCTACTACTTCTGAAAGTGATTTTTTTTTCTATTTCTCTGGTCCCCTAAACTTACTGACCAAGGCATTAACCTGGTACACTCTCCTTCTCTTTCAAGCCCCTTCTTACATATTGATTACCAAAGAAGTGGGTTGTAGAGGGTGAGAACTTAAGGTTCAGGCACAGAGATCCAATAAGCTTGGCTCAGAAGGTAGTGGTGGTGGTGGTGAGAAAAAAAAAAAAATAGATTCTCAACTTCACACACATAGAGAACATTAACCAAAAAACACAAGTGTTAAAAAAATGAGGAAAGTTTTCAAAGTTCCTTTTTTTTTTTTTTTCTTGCTTCCTTTTCCTTTTCTGGCCTTTCTTTTTCTTCTTTACTGTCTGTCTCTCTGGCCTTAGATTTTTCCAAGTTTTTTCTTTCTTACCATTTCACCAATGCTTTCTTTTATGGAGTTTTGTTGATAAGTTGTGAAGTGGGTTTTATTTATTCATTTGTTTGTTTTCCTCGTGGTTTGTCTTGTTGGGATCACTAAATTTACACCCTTTATCATTAGATAAAGCAATAACTGTAGAATTCCCAATTGTACAAATTCTCTCTTTCTATGCTCATCTTGTTCTTTTTATCCCCTCACATTTTTTCATTGTCTTCACTTTTTTTACTTCTTTCCTTATAGTCATTCTGTGCCCTCCTCCCTCTTCCTTTTTTTTTTTTTTTTTTTATCAAAGAAAACCATCTTTTACTTTATTGAATCTTTCATTCTATCAATTTCTCTCATGTTGCTACAATGGGAGTTGTTCATAAAACTAGCAAGGGTGTAAAAAGAAAAATATATCCATGAGAATGAGCTAGCCATGAAGAGAGAAACTCCAAGATTTTTTCTTCTCTTTTTAGACGTGGAGGGTGATGTGGGTTTGTGAAAAGATGGGAAATAGTTTAAGCTTGCCATTCTAACCATAGCAGAGGAGTTTCCTTCTTCTATACATTATGATTAAGGTGAAGGAACCATTTCTGGATTGTGATCACACTCAAAGACATTCTCATCTGCCTTCAGACGATGCCATTTGCACAACACAAATATAAAAAAAAGAATAAAAACACAGCCATTCATAATTTGGGGGTAGGAAGAGTGTTCCTTCATTTTCTCAGGGTGGAGAATGTTTTTTGCTCTTTCTTTCACTAGTGGAATAGATTTGTTTTTTGTTTTTTTTTTCCTCAGACTATTGTGTGTTGAAATAAGTGTTATTTTATGTCTAAGAATCCATCTGAGTTTCTGCACATGTGGAATTGGTGTTGTTCTCCATGACAAAAAAGAAGTTTTGACTCGTCTATTTGTCAAATGCTGCTTGTCTAAATGTTACAAACAACAGTATTTCTTGTTTTCCAGAATTTTTCTTTTTATCTTAAAATTTCCTTTCACACAAGTTCACTATAGGAAACTTTATAAAGAAATTGAACATTCATTTCTTAAGACTCAAATTTTCCTCTTGGTTTGTTTCTGTGTGTTTTCAGTTTTATAAATTGTAATGATATCAAATATTCATGTTATAGATTTTTAAGAAAATATTACTTTTAATTTGAGAAGTTGGTAAAACTAAAAAAGGTATAAAAAAAATACTTCAAATTCTTAGGAACTATTATGTGGATTTTTTAATTTCCACTGTCAGAAAAAATGTAGTTATATACTTTTAAATTAGTTTAAATATAAGTTAAGAAAAAATGTGATTGCATGCTTTTTCAAACGCTGTAATAGAAATGTATATGATTTATATAAGTATTTCTAAATCCTTGACTTTTCCAAATGTATATATTAACATATAAAGTGGAAATTTTATTGATTTTGATGGCATATCAAACCATTAAAGGTTAGGGAATTATGTTTATTGTACATTATTTGTGTTGTCTAAGAGTTGCATAAGGTTATATCAAGTATTCCTACCCAATACAAATAATTTTAAGATAGATCTATTTGACCCATTGATAGGACCTTAACAGGTCCATACTACCACATCAGGCCACAGTAGATCTGAGAGTAGGGGTACATGAAAATTTAAACTTAGCCAAGCAATTAATCATAAACTATCTGAAGTAAAATTCCCAACTAAGGTAACTTTGCAGAAAAACATTTTCCTAATTTTCAAAAATTATTTAGAATACTTTATTTGGTAAATGTCATTATCAACAGCATTACTATTTGAACCTATCTATAATCAAATTATATTATATTAAAAGTATTATCTCAAAATTTTTATTTTCACCCTCATTTCTTAGAAATTTAGGTGAGGTCGAGTATAAATCTTCCTCTCACCTATTAGTATATCCACCTCTCCTCTCATGTCTTTGGACCAAATTCAGTCAAATTTACTATAATAGATATTAAAGTCACTCAAAGTAAGAAAAGAAAACAACAAATACTGGGAAATATAAAATTATCTTTGCTGTAACCCCCTTCCTCCTTTTCTTATTTTCTATTCTTTTGCTACTAGAAATTACATAACATTTATTACTTGACACCTAAGATACCAAACTTTGAGAGGAAAGTCATTCATTTTTTTTTTTTTTTTCAGTGGGGTGGTAGGGTCTGTGGTGGGAGTAGGTAGTAACAATTGTGAAGAATTGGCTACTTTGAAGCTGAACTAGTTGGTGGGATATAGGTGTGTCTGTGCCCTACATATTATCCACCTCATCCCAACACCTACTCATCCTCAGTCAACCCTGAGGGCAAGTATCACCTAAAATTAGAATGACCACTGGTGGTTTTGGAATGGTTTTCATTTGAGCACTTAACGCTTTGTCCAATATTGATTGTTATTTGATAAGTAGTGATACAGTAAAGAAAACTTGTGCAGCATCTCCCTCTAATCTTTTTGCTACTTTTTGTGTTTATCCCTTACTGTTCAGGAACCAAGTATATTCAGTTCCCATGCATGTGCACTGATTTAACTTGCCTAGATAGTAGTGTACATTCCAGAATTCTCCACATTTCTCATGACATGTAGGCACATTTCATTTTTACTGGCCAATAGAAAGAGGTTGTGAGAACTGATTTGCATATGATTAGCATGTTACATCTTTCTCTCTCTCTCTCTCTCTCATCCATCCCTGTTGGTAAGTCCTCTAGACGGCATCCAATATCTACTCAGAAGACCTGGTGAATGTTTTTGCTGGTTGGCCAATACGGATGTGTCCATATGTAGGCATCCATAGAACTTCTCTTATGAGCTCATCCTTACATTTCCACCAGTGTCCAGTATGTCTTGTTCATCTTACTTGGATGGTTTATGTGATAGGAAATAGCCGTGCAACTGCTGTTTTGCAGGGTGCTGCTTCTTCGATTTATTCAGAATTGCATACAGCATCCTTTTGTAGTTCTTATGTAGCTTCTCCAAACATTTCATAGTCAGTGGTGCAACCATGCTTTAGTACTGACAAGGCTACAGAGTGGGTAGAGTGTTTGCCAATGGCCTAAAAGACCAGGGTTTAATCCTAGATCGATTCATACCAAAGACTCAAGAAATGGTACTTGATACTGTCTTGCTTAACACACAGTATTATAAAGTATGTATCAAGGGTAAAGTGGAGTCTTCCAGGGAAAGAAGTAGTGTCCTCCTCTACACCCCATTGTAGTAGCTATTGAAAAGGAAGCCTTTAGGTCGCCCTCTTTATTTACTTACTGTTATTAAACACTGTTTACTGATATTTTTTGTTTTGTTACAAATGGAACCAATTCACTCATTCTACAAATCTTGGATCAGATTTATATATTGAAATTTTCTCTTATGTTAAGTATGTTCTTAATCAATCCATTTCTGATATTCATACAATATCAAATGTCTTTTAGAAATGAAAAAATAGAATTGGATGCATTTTATACTTTTCTCCAATTGACTTTGTTTTTTGTTGTAACTGAAAATTTTATTTTTCCATTCTAAAACTTGATAGCCTGGGCCTGGTAGCAATTTATCTATTTTCCTCCTAAAAAATACTTGCAGAATATCCCAAAATGAATTAAATTATTATATCATCTAGTAGGTATTTGTGTACATTTAATACTTATGTATGTTTTAATAAAAAACTTGGTGCAAAGCATTAAATTCAGAAATATGCTTAGTGAGTAGAAAGAATATGAGTTTTTCCTCCTCTTTCATGGAAAAATTATAATAGACTACTGTTGGTATGTGTCAGGTTTCTGTTTTTTTGTTTAATGCCGTTTTAACTTTCATGGGTTATTTAATGCCTTCCTTGTAGAAAAATACTAGTGGTAGTATTTAACCTGTAGCTGGGGAAGGAGGGAGTTTATACCTTTCTCAAGAGTATTTGTCTAAAAGTGAACATAATAGCATGACTGGGGTTTGAACTCGCATGTTAGCCACTACACAAGGAGACTCACTCTGGTATGTATCGGTCATGGTGTAAGAAAGTAAAGGTTTTCTCAGGGCTATGAATTAATTAAAATCACCATCATAACAGCTTTAAAAGTGGAATTTAATGATTTGTTTTTTGTTTTTTTTTTCTTTTTTTTTGTTTTTTTTTTTTTAATTTATTAAATTTTGCAGATTTTTTTTTAAAATTCTGAGGAAATTTCAACAATTAAAGTGAAACTAAATTGGTCATATGTATGCCTTTCACCTAACCCCTCCACTATGATCATAATTGTTAAAGATTATTAATAAACAAATTACTACTATTAAATAGGAATAATTACTTGAAACCATTCAAGTGAGTACAAATTGTGTTATTGGAATACTTGATATATAAATGTACAAAAAATCTCTTAAGATATAACTGCACAAAAATAGTAAGTAGAAATCTACAATAAACATTTCCTAACCCTTAGGCTTAAAATAACCCTAGACAAGTTGATGTGCCATCAAAATCAATTTAATCAAAAACTTGCTACAATGTGCCATCTTTGCTCTATTATACAAACATACACGCAAAATCGGATCATTATAATATAGATTTAGAGTATAATTATTTCATTTCGTTTATTCATTTTTATTTATTTATTTTTTTAAGAACTTTGGTTGTTACTCACTAAACTAAAAAGAATTTTGTCCTTTCAATCTGGTCTGATCTTTTTAAAAAACAGAATAACAATAAGTACAGCCTCAGGTGATGTGCTATAGAAAAGGTTAGGCTTTTCTTTAATATAATGTAGTGTCATGAAAAACTTGAAAAACTAAGTGCTTACAATAGAGAAAAACAACTCTGGTCATTGCTATTACTGACCAACCTTCTGACCAGTGTCCATTGACTCGCAACCTGCTGCTCTCTCAGTTAATATTGAGTCCAGCCAACAAACAGTCCTGTGTTTGGTAGCCACAGATTGTGGCTTTTATGCAAGGTCTAGAGCGGGGTGTGTGTGTCAGCAAATCTCTGTGCCTATTCCAAGTGCGAGTAGTGTGGATTAACACAAGAACTGTACGGAATCCCACCCCCTTTCCCCACACCATGACCCAATACTCAGAAATCTTTCGTTTCAGTCAATAACTGCAAATTCTCCCTGCAGTATGTTTTTCACTCTCTGCTCTCTCTCTCTCTCTCCTCTCCACCTCAAAATGGTCGTGTAGACAAAAACGTTGATAAAATAGGTTCACTCTGAATGCAATTTGCTATCTAATTCTGACCAGTGCTGTCAATAAAGTCATTCTCTATCCATTATTTTTATTGGTGTTGCTCTACTGATCACTAGCACAATGGACGGGAGGCTGTGTAGCTTTTCTTTTAATCCTTCGCGTTTAGCCGATGAAGCTTGTTAACCTTATCACTTATCTTGGCCCCAAAATAAACCTTAGCAGCTGCAGTATTGAAGCAAGGGAAGAAAAAATAAAAAAGAAACAAGTTTAATAAGTTTCAACACTTGAGCATTGCAGTGCTCCTATATTTCATTTCATATACATAACATCTATCATTATGTTGGTATTTTTAGAAGAAATCCAAATCCAATTTCTCTTACTGATATTTCTATGTAGCTTTGTGTCAAACTGTTCTTGAGTCATTTTTATTATCGCAATACATATGATCACCCTGTATCTCCTGCAGAGGACTAAGACCCCCCCCCCCATCCTCACAAAAAAGTGTCCTATTTATGACACTAAATTACACCTGATGGTGAGGTTCCAGTTCTGGGGAATGACTGATTTCCTGGTCTACTCTGTACTGTTTGTACCCTGTCTAGGAGTCAAATAGATCTGTTTAAAAATCATTTGTATTTGTTAGGAATACTTGATGCCATATAACTTGTACATTATTTGTATTATGAATAGTTACTTGAAGCTATAATTATTTACTAAGGATTATTATTAATGTAAAACCATTGAACTCTGTGCAAAACAAATGACTATTACTTGATAGAAATGATTACTTGAAACTGTATAATTATCAGTATTAGATAGAAATACTTGAAACCATGTAATTGTTCAGGAATATTTTATATATAATTATGCACAAAGAAAAATCTAAGAAACAACCATGTATAAAATGTAAATATAAACATACAGTGAATGCAATTCTCTAACCTCTATGCATAAAATAATCCTAGAGAGGTTGAAATGCCATTAATCAATCATTAATAAGTATGATTGTATGTAATCTTTAGAACCATATATTATATCCGGTTGGAACAAATGTAGCATCTGATTTTAGACTATATATTATGAATTAAAAAAAAAAAAAAAAACGTATGTCTCTAGAAATATTTAATCATTAACATAACCTCCATTTCTTCTTAGAACTTCTATCTGTCAACAATCTTATAGATGCCACACTTGTAAAAAAAAAAATTGTTTTGATGCAAAATATAAGACCAACTTATTTTAACCTTCTTGATGTCAACCTAAGATGATCCAAATGATTCTGTAATCCCCTAAAAAAGTGATAATCAAAAGGCCCAAAGTCAGGAGAACATGGAGGATGAAGAAATTTTTCTCAACCGATCTCCTTTAAGAGATCTTAAGTCAATTGAGCTGTTTAAGGACAGTCATTATTGTGATGGTAGATGACTCTTTTTCTCTTGAAACTGAGTAAAACTTGTAAAATGTGTTCTTTAGATGGGACGAACATAGAAGTGAATACCAAAGATTACTAACAGTATTCTTATAATCTGAAAGAAAAAGATTTTAAAAATATTACTCATTTTATCATTTCTAAGCCAATAACAAGACAATAAATGTTGTCTAAAAAAAAATAATCTAGAAAATCAGACATTATATTCGTTCCAACCTGATATATGTACTGTATTCTGTCTTTCTGTTAGCCTACATTGTTGGTACTATGTATTGTTTTACTTAGTGTGCATGGGTGTGTGTATCAAATATGTTTTGCAGTATTAAAAGTTAGTGTTGGTAGGATATTCCTGACCTTTTTCCACTTATAAGGCTGTTCTGCCCATTAACCTTCAGCAAAATGTGGGATCTTTTCTTAAATGATCATTTAAAACTTTGTGATTTCAACTAAATTTGTAAAAATGTTCCTTTCTATGAATAAAAAGTTAAAAAAGCTTATCTGGCACCCTCTTTTCTCTATCAATCTATCTCAAAAAGTTATGATTTGAGATTTTTTTCATGATACAGCAGAAAATAGATTAAGAAGAAATTAAAAAAGAAAGATATCCCCTTAATGTCAATCGAACAAAAATTATTTGTTGCTTAAATAACCTCTTCTCTACTTTAATGTATTTAATGTAATTTTTCTAATTGGGCTTTATTTTATCATTTATTTGCTATGTCATGTTATCACTTGATAAATTAATGCGGTTAATAAAAAAAAAAAAAAAGTATCATAATTACATTATCTGATTACTGGCAATTTTCTTTCTCCTCCTTCCAAGTGGTACAGATAATTAATTAGTTTAGGCTATAAAACATATCACAGGTCTCTTCATAAGCAGGTAAGTGGCAACATTGGCCCACTGTCTAATGTTATTAGTATTATTTAGGGAACAATTTCATTTGTTTTTACTTTTTTAGTTTTATAAAGTACAAATTGAGAAATATTTACTCCTCTCCAAAAAGAATTATGTATTGTTAGTTTTATTCTTTGTTGGAGGTGCTCTTAGCACAGCAGAAAACGGACTTGGCAACTCATGTTCAAATCCTGAATAAGTTTGTTTCACTTAGAGCTAATGCCTTTAGGATAAGCATGAATCCATGTTCTCCCTCTCAGCCATGAGTATGATAACTAGTCTAGGTGAACAAAAACTCTAAATTCAAACCAGCTGTACTTTGCTTAAAAATTGACCTTGTGTCACAAGGATTGAGTTAATACTTTGTTTCTGAAAAATGTTTAAACCAACCCACATTTACTAAGCATAGGTTAGTTAAGATCAGAAGTATGGGACACATAGCAAGAATTGAACTTGCTAACAATGGTCTGCAAGCCTAGCTCATTAATCTTTATCACATGAGGCACCTGGTTGCTACAGGTTGTCAGCATTTACTTAGTTTAGGTTAATTCATCACAAGGTCAGTTGTATGGAACACTCAGTGAGAATTGAATTCACTGACAATAATTTACTATTGTCACAAAGTGTCATCCAAAAGTAGTTATTTACTAAGGTTAGTTTAACAAGGCTAGAAATATGGGGCACACAGTGAGAATTGAACTCACTAACAAGTCTACTTCCTAACTTGATCACCATTACACTATTGAAGACCCCCAATATCCAGAGTGTATTTTGTTTCTCATTAAAAAATAAATAAATGAAAATGACTGTCACATTTTGCTATTTTGAGGGTATCAAATAAATCCCCCAGTCTGGTGAGGCATTCAACTTTGTATTTAATCAGTAAAAGTTATACTGATTATTGATATAAAAATCCTCCTTCAGTCTGAGGATAAAACAGGTTTAGAAATGTCAAATACATTTTTACTTGTTTATTTTTAATTATATTCTTTTATTGCTTCCTAAAAACTGTCCCTTGTTCTGTTTGAAGTGATCTTATCCTTACCCCTACTTTTTTTGTTTTCTTTTTCTATGCAAATTCTATAAGAAAACTAAATTGGCTCTATTGAAATTCTTTTGTTTAAAGGCTACTGTCATAGGTGTATGACAAATCCATTGCCACTTCACCAGATGGGATTTTAATAAAGTAAAACCTTCAAGTGTGCATGTTGGGTGGGGCCTCTCTCTCTCTCTCTCTCTCTCTCTCTCCTTCTATAGCTTGTCTCCTGCCATGTGAATGGGCAGAAAATGCAAGGCTTTTGTTAAATAACTAAGTGGTACATTTACCTGAGACTGGGGCCAAGATTGGCTCCAACAACTGGGTAGACAGAACAGGGTAGGGGTCTGGTATGTGTGTTTTAGAATCTGTTAGAAATTGGGCTAAGGTGCAGATTGATCTGTCAGTGCATGTGCTGCTGGTGACCTTTTCTTTTCCCTTCCTCTCCACAAAAAAGGGAGATTTTTTTTTTTTGTTCTCTCTTTCATCACAATTGAAAGGTAGGCAAGAGCCACAACCAGTCTTTCGATTTGAAGGCTTACAAATTAGAGACACACTTTCTGGGCAGACAAGAAGAGACATGGGCTTAGGAGACACAGGTAGAAAGCTGGGGAGGGCTGTAAAGAAAGAAACAAGGAGGAAACTTGATGTAAAGAAGAGATTGATAGGAAGATGAAGTATATGACTAAGAAAGAATGTAGGGGAAAGGATATAGAAAATCTCTCCTGTCTCTTAGTCTTGTCTTTACCATTTTTTTTATATCATCTTTGCTTACCTTGTTTCTTTAACATGATTGCAGTCACGGGATTTGGGGTGGTGTGAGGGTGGAAGGAGTGACGCACACCTGTATTGGAGAAATGTGAGTTACTGGCACTTTCTGCTGTGTTTGCTTGTGTTTGACATCTAAGATTTCATTGACCATTCTCTATACCTGTGACAAATTGTACATTTCCAGGTAGAAAGAGTTGGACAGGTGTTTGAAAGTGTGTGAAACTAGGAGTAGGGGCTACTAGGTTATATTCAGTTGTAATCATTTCCTGCTATGGACCCCTAAGTTGTCTGCTAAATTTTACAAGTACCTAAGAAAAATTCCTTGTTCTGATTTAAATGATTTGATTTTGTGTGTTTATTCTTAGATGAGATTGGGAACTTTAGAGACTCTGCATTTAACTATATATCACTGAAATTCTCATTTGTATATAAGTGACTATAACCTAAGAAACAGTTCATCATAGCTAGATTTTTTAGACCAATAGTACTTAAAATAATTACCTATTCTATAAAATAACCTAATCTATTTGATAGAGGTGCACTTAACAGTTATTGTCATTGGAAATGGAATCAGCAAACCCAGTTTCAAATCCTGGTTGAGTCTGTTTCTCTTCATGCTAATGTCTCTATAGAAAAGAGTAAACTAGTATAGATTGGGTTCTCTAGCCTTAATTAGGCCATCAGTCTAGGAGAAGGAAAGTCTGAATTTAGACCATCTATACTTAGTGACATTGTGTCACATTTTATCCATGGTAAAAGGGTTGGGTAAATATACTTAAAGTAATTTCATTTAGATAATAAAGTTCAATTTACAACTAAATGATTTTTTTTTCAAGTCTGCATATGCATTGAACATTATATTTATCATGTTAATTAGATTCTTTCATTCCTTTTTAAATAGAAGCATCATGTCATCATAGATTACTCTTACAATGGTAACTCAACTGGTTCTTAGGTAATCTAGTTCAATTTTATATGTAAAAAGACTGTTTATCTAATATTCTAAGCCTCTTTTAATTAATGTTTGCTATTAATAATTGGTAAACAAGTAATTTTCTTAGTTAATGATTTCTTCCTTTTTTTAGAAACCAGATATTTATAAATATTTACGTAAAAAATCATTTGAGATATACTGGGTATTTCAGAAAAATTTATATCATTTCCTAATCTAATAACCAATTCTCATTCAAATGACCTCAAATTTTAACAGCAAATGTGGAAACAACTCAAAAAATTCTGTTTAATGAATAAATACACTCCCCCCCCCTCAGTTAATTCCATTTCTATATCTTTAAAGAAAAAATATTAACCATTAAACTGAATTTGAGTTGTTTCAACACATGCTGTTAAAATTTGAGATCATTTGAGCAAGAATTAGTAGTTATTACATCTATCAAATTTTCTGAAACGCTCGGTATTCTCCATCTTTTACAACTGTTTGCTCACAGGAAATATTGTTATAAATCTATTATTAACTGTAGTAAAAGATGCTCAATACTGTATGAGCCATGTACTGTGGCAAGTCATATACTTCGGGTGAATCAAAAGTTTTGCAATATTTTGGTAACATGAGGCACAATTCAGTAATTCCAGATACCTTTTTTGCCAAGGTCATAAAGGTGATGAACCACATTGGACTGAGAGATGTCAAGTGCTACTCACCAAATTTGCCTTTATAACTTTGAACACAGCCTCGGAATGCATGCTTTTAGGCTTACATGACCTTTGAAGTTCTTGGAACCCAAACAATCCTCTGGCTACTATACTATGCTCAACTGTGCCTTCACCAAATGTTTTTGGTTACTTCCTCAGCATTATGGCCCAGTTCAAAGTGTAGCTTTTAAATAACATATAGTGTTAAGCAATGCACAACATGTCAACACACTATCAATACTACAAACTACTGCAGGTACATTACACATTTTGAAATGTTCCAGTCATGTGATATATGCCCCACAAACTAGCATGCCCTAAAATATTGCCATACTCAACTCTTCCTAATAGAATAGCTGAAGTTTTATTTCAGTCTGTCTAAACTTCCTAAAAATAAAGTCTTCATTAACTTGATTCACATTAAAGAGTTAAAGTAGACATTATTCATGCACAAATTTAATGGGCTAGCCATTGTGCTGCATTTATCTCTTATAAACCATATCTAAAAGCAATTTCTTATCAAAAAACAAGGATAAATTGAATTGTGTGAGTTTTTTTGTTTTTTTTTGTTAGAGAAAGAAGCTAATTGGCCAAGGAAGTGTGTAATCCTAAGAAATAAATCTGCTCACCAATAAACCAAGTTACACACTTGACTGATCAAAAGGCATACAACTCTCGCTCTCTCTCTCTCTCGCTCTCGCTCTCGCTCTCTCTCAGACCTTGCAACCAGGAGTTGTTGCATAGTATAGACTTCAGTGCTTCCTTGCATGACTGGACACACCTACTTGAGTGTCTGTAATTTAACAGGTGATTTTGGGACCAGTGCCCTGTTATTCAGAAGGGTTTGTTCTCCTTCAAGGAGAGGGCAAAGAAGGAAAAATAACCTGACCTAAATCATGTTTTTAAACCATTTTGTCTACCTTCAAACAATTTTTTAGAATGGCTTGTTAGTGTGAGTGTTGTGGCTCATCTGATAGCTCTGTTGGTTCTTTAAATATCTGTCCCTTCAAATCATGTTCCTTACTTATTTAGAAATTTTGGATGCACTCATTTGTGCTCATGTAATAAAATCTTTTAGGGCTAGCTTTCTTGAGTAATTTTAGTTTTGTCCCATTCATTTTGAATTTTGCCTGTAAACTTTGAATGAAATGATTCTGGGTAAATTTATCACATCAGATTAATTGCTCTGATAAGATTTCCCTAACCTTTACTCTTTAGATCATTTTATTAAATTCTTAAAAGCAGTGACTAAATTCTGAATTTAACCACAAATAATTAACCTGTAATGAATTGACTGGTGATAAATTTATCAACAATGAATTTACTGGCCACAAAATGATGGATTCTATATTTATTTTCTTAATTTTCTTAAAATTCAAAAAAAGACTTTTTTGTGTATTTGTTAAAGAGATTGGTTTGACTTTTCTTCATCAGCATAGTCAGATTTTAAGACTCTAACTTAGTATATGACAGTAGTATACTGAAATCTGTTCATTGAATCATGATTCTACCTCCTTGGTTTTTCTATTCTTAAATTCATTCATGAATGGAAAATGTACATCTATTATTAAAATTCTCATATCTGCATATGTATGTATGTAACCATAACCTTGGAAAAACTGCACATAGTGAGATTTTTATTGGGAAATAAAGCAATTAAGATCTGAATTTTCTGGGGGCATAAATCAGTTTCTTTTTAATTATCCTAATTCTCAATGTCATAGATGGCAGAGAATTGCTAATTTGAATCCTTTGCTCTTTAAATAAAAGTATCTAAATCATCATGGACCTCAAGATGGGACCCTCACAGGTTAGTGGAATTGGGTAATTGCAATGAGAGTACCTTTTCACTTTTTAGAGCTCTAGAACTGGAACCTCACCATCAAATGCAGTTTAATGTTACATCAGGACACTTTTTTTTCTTTTTTTTTTTTTTTTTTTAAGCAGATTTGTTACCCCTTTGCAGAGAATAGTCAGTATATTCTAAGCCTTGATGACTGTAATTTTTTATGACGAAATGTATAGAAAATATAACTTGATTGTAGTAAACATTCACTTAATTCGTAAAAAATTTGTCTTATAGAGTTGTGCTCTTCCTGTCAATATCGGAGGTTGTTCTATGATATTCTTTTTTTTTCTTTTTTACATGCTCCAAATTATTGTTGTGAACTTGCTTTTCTTTGTTAATAACTTTGCACAAACTTTTCATGATTAGCTAGAAGCTGGAGCTGTAGAATACGTCAACTGCATCTCTGCCAAGGGATAAGACGCCTTCCCCCACCTACCAGCGAGTGTCCTAGATATAACATTAAACTACAATAAAGCTCTAGTTCTGGAGTTTTATGGAATGTGGAGTACCCTTCACTGTCATTACTCTCAGGTCCACTTTGAACCAGGGTGGTCATATCTACAAATAGAATTGTTTAACCATTTAACTATGTACAAACAGATGACTTTAAATTAGATTTTAGTGTTATATACTAATACTTGAAACTGCAATCAAATGAGCTCTGGGTTGTTTAAAATGTCATCTACAAACTATTTGTTTACTGTGTGTGTGTGTGTGTGTGTGTGTGTGTGTGTGTGTGTGTGTGTGTGTGTGTGTGTGTGTGTGTGTGTCATTTATATAATGATTTGGCATTTTAAATAACCTACAAGCTTATATGCCATAAAACCTAACCCACCAACCCAACGTTTTGGCTTGATAATTCATATGGGATATATTTTTCATTTTTTAACTTTTTAGAAACTTCATCCGACAGTTTAGAGATAGATACTAATTTTTACAGTATTTCCAACCCTGGTGTCAATAAAAAACTACTGACACAATATTATTTCCAAATTGTTTGGTCACTAACTGTATGGTTTGTCCTCCAAATGAAATACACCACTTTCAAATGTTTTCAACCTTTTTTTTTTTTTTTTTAAATCTTTATCCATATTTGAAAGAAGAGAACGTGCGAATATTTCAATATTCTTTGTATATTTATAAAGGAGTGTTCAAAAAAAAAATATATATATATATATATATATATATATGCACAATGAGTAAACTTTTAGCCACAAAAAGGTTTTGATCATATGTTGCATGTAATGAATGACCACTTCTAGCATATGTAAATATTTCTTCAGCATCCAATGGCATAAAGACAACATTTAAACACATTTATGCTTTCAAAACTTCTGTAATACAATCAAAATCAATGTAATACTGTAGCTAATGCCTAAACAAAGGCATTTAGTGACGATGATGATAGTTTTTATGCAACTTTGTTTGCTATTTATAATATTTGTATGTATTATATGCAAAGTTATGAATAGTAAACAATGTTATTAAAAACTTTGCCAATACCTAAATAAAGGCAATTAGTTATATGGGGACACTTTGGATCTAAGTTGCAGCTAGGTTAAGCCTTGTAACAAGGTAAGCTTTGATGTTTGAAAAACATCTCATGTAATGAACAACCTTTTGTTTCTGAGGTGAAAAATTGGTCTTAAAGTCATTCATTATTTGTGTAAATAAATAAGCCTCATTATGATGATCTTGGGATATCAGCAGAATTTTGATGTGAAAGTTTGATTGGGTGGTTGTTTTTGTTTTATGGTGTATCAACCTTTGTCGGTTCATTTTTATATAAGTTTCAAACTATTCAGTTTAGCATAAAGTTTTTGTTTATACAGTTAAATGTAAAAACAGTTTGGTTTGGTTTTATGGCACATTAACCATTGTAGGTTATTAATGCCAAATCCATTTCTATTCATATAAACAGTTCTATTTCAAGCAATTCAGTTTAGCATAATTACAGTTTAAATGTCAAAACAATCTCATCTTGAACAATTCAGCTTTGCACAAGCATACAGTTTAGTCCTATTTGACTCATAGATAGGACCTTATCAGGTGCTACCACTCCAGGCCAGAGTGGACCTGGGAGTGATGGCAATTCCCAAAGCTCCCACATTACTGAAGCCTCACCATCAGATTGTTTTGTGTCATACCCAGGACGTTCATTGGAGGAGTCTTACCCCTCTGCAAAGAAGCAGTCAGTGTATTCTACAGCCCCAACCAGCTGGGACAGATGTGAAAGTTTGCTTGTACAAAGTTTTATTTGTATGGTTATACATGATTAAAATGTTTTCTTGAGTTATGGTGAAATACTCAAATATAGTTGACTTCTGAGGAAGCTTTAATATTTTAGATTTGTTTTGAATAACTTGTGAAGAAAAACTGTATTTTTACTCCCTCTTGTAAGCTTTTAATTGGTAAGGCTAGGATTATCTTGATAGTGACCTAAACGTTGGTCACCTGTTGAAAAAGGATGGACAACTGTTTTCCACCTCAGATCTTTTTTGATGTGATTATCTATATGAGAACGAGGCTGCTATCTGTTGCTAATGTCAGGAAATAGTCTTTAGCAAAAACTACCAATCTCTGGTCTCCACAGATTACAGGGGATCGACAGCAAAGCATAGCTGGTAATTATAGGTTTCCATGAGATAAGTTGAACCACTTTCTCACTTGAAAGAACACATACATACACACTCTTGGATTAATGAACCTCTTTGCCCTGACACATTATTTACATGCATCTATATTAGTTTCATCACATGTGTACAAGAAATTCAAATCCATTATGCCTTTGTTAGTGCTTTTTAAAGACTTCTTTTTGAAATGACAATACAAATGTTTTCTCCTTTCCTTATCCTTTCTTCTATGCAAAAAGAATTAAAAGAAAAAATATGTTGAAAAATAGAATTTACTAAAGAAATTTATCTTACCCTATATAACCATTTAGCTTTGTCAGTAGGGCTTAGAATTTGCTGAATGTATCCAGATGTAAAGCTCCCCCACAAAAAAAGGTGTCCAGTGTATGACATTTAAACTGCATCTGATCATGAAGCTTGAGTTCTGGAGCTCTCAGATGTGGTTCTTTCATTGCCATTACTCCTTAATCAACTATTTTCTGGAGTGATAATACCTGTTAGGATCCCATCTATGAGTCAAACGGAGCTATTTAAAAGAAAATTATCCATATTCTATAGAACTGTTTGCAAAAAAATAACTTGAATGCACAAAAAAATGTAAATATCAATGAACCTAACCCTATGCATAAAATAACTCTAGAAGATGGGTTGACTTGCCATTGAAACTATATATGAGGGTAACTGATGGCTCCCTTTTCAATACCTACTACACTGAGGGGTAGGCGAGGGTGCAACTCCTTCCCCAGGATTGCTCTATTTTACCCTTATAATGCTGAGTGTTAAGCAAGGAGGTATCAAGTACCATTTATTAAGTCTTTGGTATAACGCGACCTGGAACTGAACCCTGGTCTCCCGGGCCATTGGCAAACATATATATATATATATATATATATATATATATATATATATATCTCATTAAATAATAAAGACAAATTTTGTCTGTATAATTCAAGATCCTTTCAAGTTTCCTGATAAGTGTCTTAGTTTCAGATTGGAATTGATAGATGAATTTCTCAAAATTGTCCTGAGCACTTTTGGACCCTTCATAGGCCATCATCAAGGGTTCCTTGCTTGTGTAAGGTGTGTTGTTTTTTGAAAATGAGTTTTGACAGTTTTTTTATAACATAAAAAAATATGCAAACACAGAGTTAGATAAAAACGGGGTAACTGATGTATTTAAAAAAGAATGCTACTTAAAAAGGAATGAATGCTATCAACAGAAATACAATACTACCAAGGAATACGGGACAATTTTGGAAAATTCATCTACCAATTCCAACCTGAAACTAAGACACTTATCAGGAAACTTGAAAGGATCTTAAATTATACAGACAAAATTTGTCTTTAGTATTTTATGAAACATGCTTAACTATAGATAGATATTTGTTCAAAAATGACTACATAAACAGATTTTTTATACTTTTAATTTTCATGATTAAATTTTATTTCTGATTACATTTGCTTAATTAAAAATCACTCTATAGTTAGCACTTAGCCTTAAAGTTATTTTCTTAGATAATGGAATCATCTACCCAAGTCCTGGGTAAAGCTCATGTTTTACTTTGTGCTAATGTTCTTGGGAAAGGCATTTAATCTATTTTTTCTCTTTCTCCCTCAGCTAAGGATAAATAGAGCAGAGTGAATGCCTTAGCTTTGATTAAGTAACCAGTCTTGGAGAAGAAAAACTCTTAACTTCAAACTAGTTTTACTTTGCTTAAAAATTACCCTTGTCACTTCCTATTTGCGTCCGAGGGTTTATTTGCATAAAAATGGATTTGGCATTAAATAACCTACAAAGGTTGATATGCCATAAAACCCAAACAAAGATAAAATTTACAATGAATGGTGTGAATACAAATGCAGATGTCACTGGAAATTGTCTTATTTTTCAAGTTAGAGCTTTTTAAGCATATTGTGCAATCAAATACAATATCGGGGGATTATTTCACCTTCCCACACTTGTTATAAAACATTAATGCTATAATCTCCTATAAGTGCATACTACTAACTTGTTTTTGAAGGTCACTCTTGTTTACTGTATTCACTTTCCTATTAGGAAGTAAGTATAAATAAATTAAGAAATGTATGACCCCTAAAAGAATTGTAATTCTTAATTGTTACTCGTTTGTTTGGTGTTTTTTTTTTTTTTTGTTTTTTGTTTTTGTTGTTGCTTTTCTAAAATTCAGTTCGTTGTATTTTCCATTTTCTTTCACAGGGATTTACAAACGAATGAAATATTGGAATTAAGACCAGATGATTTCAAAGGACTTGATAATTTGGAGAAACTGTAAGCAACTCTCTTTTATTTTTAAGTCATCTCTTTATAACCTTTTTGGTTTTTAATTTTTTAAGGACAACAAAAGGCAGCTATCAATTTTCTCTCTTTCTCTCTCTTCCCCTCCTCCTTCTGAATAACTAAATCCATTCTAGTTCTTGCTTATCTTAAAATGGAAAATTCACATCTTTTCTAGTTAAATTTTGCACCATATAGTACTTAGTTCTTATCAGATTTTTTGCTAGATCTTAATACCTTTTTAAATGACGACTACAAACATTCTCAAAAAAAAAAAAAAACATTCTGCTTGAGGGGTTAGGGTAGGTACAACCAGAAGGTTTTCAGCTATTTAAAGTTAGTTTCAATGCTAGAGCAGCAGCAGCAGTCCTGTTGCAATGAATAGAAATTGTGCGGTTTATGGGGAGGGTCTTGAAGCAGTTTAAGGATGAATTATCTTTTTGTTTCTGACAGTGTAACACTGCTGATACTTAGCAGTTATTCTAATTTCATTCCTTTCTAATTTTTTTATTTTTATTTATTCATTTCATTTTATTTATTTATTTATTTATTAAGTCTTTCTTTCTATCCTCCTTCTTTCTGCCCCCCTCCCTGCTCAACCCTTATCAAAACCCCAAAGATGACACAGGCATCTATATATATGTTTACCTGTCACTTTCAACCCTCTGACTCTTCTTTCCCCATCTTTTTGCAGAGTTGCTTTGCAAGAATAAGTGGGGAGGGAGCAGAGGTGGCTGATGTGGTTGGGGTTCGTTTCTTTATGGAGATAATGTCAGTGTTGTTATGCTAGGGGCTGGCACAGATTGCTATCTCTTATCTTGTCAGTTGTAAGATTTCATTCTCATTAAAGTTAAGACAACAACATTGATCTATTAGCTATGAAAAGTGTGAAAACAACACTTGCACGTGTGCATAAAGATCTTTTTGGTTTCTGCGTAGAGATGGAAGCCCTGGAAAAAAAGAAAAAAAAAAAAAAAAAAAAAGATAGAAAAGAGAGGGAGGTAACCTTGATTATGGTTGGAAAGAATTAAGAATACTCAACTATTTATAAGTTCAAAGAATTTTTTTCCTTTCTTTCATATAAAGAAACCAATTCCAAGAAAATGGTCATTTTCAAAACTTTGGTAAGGGAAAATCTGATTTCACTATAAATTTGCTTTTCAAAAAAAAAAACTTGCTGAAAAATTGTTTTCAAATTTTTAAAAAAAAATCGTCTTGCTTTTAATGGTTTATGATTTATAATTTTTTTTGAAATAGAAATTTTTTAAATAATCTCAGAATTTGATTAAAGGTTTAAAATAAACTGATCACGAATTTTTTAAAAATTTTGATTAAGTAATTTGTTTTTATTAATTTTCAAAATTTTATTTTATTTAATTTAGAAATTTTTTAAAATTCCAAAGTTTATATGAATGAAAAGTTAAAACTGAAAAAAGGTTTAAATTAAATTGATAATTTTTTTTAAATTGTAAAGTCACTTTTCATTTTTTATTTATTTATTTTTTTTTTTTTTTCTTAATTAGACATTTTATTTATTATATTCATTTTTATTGTATGTAGTTTCTGAATAAAAAAAATTCTATTGGTAATTTTAAATGGGAATCTCAAATTGTTTACAGAGTTAAGGGAAATATTTTCTACTTGGGAATAGTTACAAAAGAAGCTAGGTCTGGTTGGTGGGTGGAAATTATATGCCAGGGTGGAGGGTGTCTATGAGGATACAAAGATGGATATGAAGAGGTTTCTAGAAAGGAAAGAAATATCTCAAAGACAAACAACATTCAGTAGACCAAAACAAAGACTTTTCCCATCTTGACAAGGACATTAAATCCTTGAGAGTGTCAGTATATGTTCCAGCTCACAACCCCCCTTTTTATATAAATGTTTTTGTTTACATAGTGACTCTTGGTTGTTATTTTTTTTTTTCTGCAGTATCTCCACCCACTTGCCTCACCTTTCAAATTTTCTCTGACTGATATATAGATTTCCCCACCTTTCTTCTTGCTTCCTCCTCCTCCTCCTCCTTTTTTTTTTTTTTAGTTTTCAATTCTAGTTTGGCATGTAGAGTTATGGGGGTGGGGATGTAACTAGAGAAAGTTTTTGGAAAAAATGATTGCTTGACACAAAAAAATAAAAAATTTTGATTGAGATTGAAGTGACATTTTTTGTGAGGCAGCCTGGAAAGAGACTTCAGAATTTTACCTCAGAAAAAAAATCTGTTTTGTATGGGTTTACACACATTTTTATTTATTCCTTTATTTATCTTTTTTATTTAGTATTGAATAAAAATTGATCACTTAGGAATGTAATTTATTTGATAGTTAAATCATTTATTTGATTTGTATACACTTTTGGCGGCACTTCTAGTGGAACAGTTATTGTCATAAGAAGTGGACTCGGTTACTCGAGTATACATCCTAAATGAGACTCATACCCTTAGGAAAGGCATGAATCTAACTATGGAGTAAATAGTAGGGCAGACCCGACTCTTCAACCTTGGTTTGGCAATCGGTCTAGGAGAAGGAAAACTCTTGAATTCAAACCATTTTTAAACGTGAAAATGGATGAGCTCCTCCAGACTATTCTTGCCCAAGACAAACTTCATGAGTAATGCCCCCACAGCCAAACCAGGTTATGGACCAGTCAGGAGTATACACTCTCTCTCTCTCTCTCTCTCTCTGTGTTGTATGGACAAAAAAATGAATAAAAACTTGCCTATTTCAATTAATTGTGGAGCAATGGAAAATCCACACACTTCTGTCATACTAACCTACAAAAAGAAAACTTTAAGTTGGGTTAATTTTGCTACTGATTCCAAAATATAGCTTGTGAGTGGAGGTCAAATGGATTCATGCCTTTCTCAATGATATTAGTTCAAAGTGAAATGCAAACAGTATCATCTAAGACTTTAATACTGGTCACCAATTCCAGTAAATGTTTTCGATGTTTTTGTTTATTTAACAGTTGACTTGTAATGTGTCATATAAATATAACACAAATTTATCATGGTAATTGATATTATTTTTTATCTCTCCAACAAAATAAAAAAGATAAAAAATATGAAGCCATAAAAGCAAGTGTAAAAAAAAAATGTAATGGCTTCTCTTCAGAAAGGTTGAAATCTAATTAACTGTGACAATCTTAGCCTAACCTTTACTATTGTTCTGTAAACAGTCAAATGACACAGGATTTTTTTTTAAATTTTTTTTGTTTTTGCCACTGAGAGAGCAGTCATAAAAGTTCTGTCAGGAATACTGAACCAACCATAATTCTAAAAAGGCTGTGGGTAATTTTTCATCTGCTAGCATCTTTCTCTTGTTTTTTTTTCTTACCAGACCAAAAAAAATAACAAAACAAAAAACACATTCCTGATTTGACATCTCATAGTCCCTGTTGCAACCTTTTCTTAATCTGCAGAAATACCTCTTGGAGTTAGTCTTTAATTATATATAAATATATATTATCCTTTAAAGGGTTGGTAATATTATCTTAAAAGAAAAACTTTTGGCAAAGAATGTTTTCAATGAATTGTCATTAAGCAAAATTACCTCAGTTTACCACAAGGCCATATGTATGAGGCACTCAGTGAGAATCATTTACTAACAATGGTCTGTTGGTCTAACTGGCTAACCATCATACCATGCAAGACATTCAAAATGAATTAAGTTAGGAAAAAGTATAGGCTGTTAATTGTTGCATTTGATATACTTAGCAACTTCAAGGCCCAATTGGCATACACAGTCACTGCTAGCTTTGCACTCTTAAGTTTCAAATAGTCACTTATTTGAATTTTATATTCCAGAAAGTGTGTGTGCCATCTTCATACTAGATTAGCAACACCAACCAATATCCCTTCCTCTAATACTCTGAGTTAAATTTATGAATTGAAAATTTACCAACTCCTTTTTTTTTTTTTTTTTTTTTTTTTTTGTGGGAGTAACTCATTTCTGTTCTCTGCTAAACTTTGTAGTTCATAGAAACTTTTGTTCTTTATCAAATGCTCTATGAAACTTGGTCTTTTGTCAGATTTGACCGACTTCAAGTTAATCAAAGATCAAACTTTGACATAAATAGTTGAATAGTTGCATCTATAAATCCACAATTTAATGATGAAAAAGGTTTTTTTACACAATGAATATTTATTTTTCAACATTCTCCTTGGTCAATGCACTTAACTCTGTGGGTAATATTAACCTTTATAGCACAAGAACTGAGTATATTTGGTTCCATTCTTGTGCCCTTGTTCATTGAAAACCGAGTTAACTTGTGGAGAATTCCACTAAGTACTCGATATGTCATGATGTAGTGTGCACATTTTATTTTTACTGACCATTAAAAAGAGGTTGCAAGAACTGATTTGCATATGATTAGCATATCAAAACACCAGCTTCTTGGGACATATTTCAAATTTAATTGGTGCATTTATAAATCAAATATTTATACAGTGAAAATTTCAGATAAAAATTTAGATTATGTGCTATATAAGAGGGCATGGACTTATTGATCTATGGCATTTGACCTAAAGTTTGAAGTTAGTTTCTCTAATACATTTATGAACCTCATTGTTTCCAACTATTTATCAGTCCTGTAGATGAGGATTTTTCACAATAGCCTGGCTTTTATCAGTTTGGGCTTCTTTAATTGCATATAGAGATGCTTGGATGCCCTGCAGGTAGACATACCAGTAACTAGTGAGTGTTTTGCTAGAGGATACCCACAGAGGCCTCTAGATCCTGGCAGACGCAGTTCTGGATTTGTGACCATTTAAATGGTTATAGTGCTGAACACTTGTTTTCACTCTTTTTCATTTGTGGTTAACCAGTGCTGCAACACGAAAACATGACGAGGAGTTTGTTCGAAAGAAGTAGAGAGACCTTGCTTGACAAGTTAGTCATTTTCAAAGTTCCTTTGCAGAGCAGCTTTTTACAGAAATTTGGTCAGTTCTATAGTCTGTCAATTTAGAATATCTTGATCCAGTATGGATTTCAAGTAAAACAGCTGCCAATGTTTCTAGTAATGGTCAAACTGACCAGTACTTCTAATATGGAATGTCTTGAAATTCTTCACTTGGATGGCATTTACTGGAAACTTTTTATTATTGGTGCAATAACATGTTTGTTTGTTTTTCAAAACTATTTTCTTGTTTTTCCTTTGAACATCCAACGTATCCCCCCCCTCTGCGCACACACATATGCACTCCTACACAATAAGCCTCCTCTGGATATGATACCAACATTCCAAGAATCTCTAATGTACAAACACATGCAGGTGCTCATCTAAAAGTTAAATACAAATATAAAGAACCCTCTCCTCTTTATTCACCCACTCCTTCAACCTCACTCTCTTCATTTACTGTCTTTCTATATCTATTCATTGTGTGTGTGTGTATATATATATATATATATATATATACACACACACCTTCATCTTGTTCTTTCATATCTCTACTTTTCTTCTCTTCTAACTCTGATCTTATTAAAATTTCTAGTTGAATATATACTGTCCAATTAATGAAAATATTAATATTTTCTATATTCACTATTGTCAAACTTTTTAGAATGCAGAAGGATATATTCTAGAACTAAAAACATGAATATGTTGTCACTGACTAATTATGTATTAAAATTTTATTTCAATTGTCAAGATTGAATTTTTAAAGATTTTTAAAAGGTCATGGCTTTCTTGTAATATTTTGACATATTTACTTTGTATAGACTTGTGTAATTTGTACAAATTTTCCTATCCTAGAACCAAGCTGTGGAGCAAGATTTGATTTTTTTTTTTTTTTTTTTTTTTTTTTTTTTTTTTGGGGTTTTAAATTTGAAATAAAAACATTGAAATATCTATGCTTTCTTTTTTGTTAATCATTGATTACAGATTTATAAATTTCTCAGAATCACCTTTTCAAGTTCAAATCGTCTGCTGAAATTTCTATAAAAGTTCTTTGAATTGAGTGCATAGAAACATTCCTCCTCCTTTCTCTCTCTCTCTCTCCCCCCCCCCCGTCATCTTGGACTTCTTCCATTCTCGCTATTATAGCTGGACATCAAATACCACACACTACAGTCTGCAAATTAGATTCTCTTTTTTTTTTTTTTTATTTCGTTTTACAAATATTTGCTTCACAATCATTCAGTGAAAAAAAACGATTTCTCCCTCCTTCTCACTTCTCTCTCTCTCTCCCTCTCCATAAATATTCTTTTTCATAGAGCCTGCCATTGCCACCCTGACACAGTTGCCATAATTTGCATTACTTTTATTCCCCCCCCCCCCCTCTACAGCCATGACCCTCACAAGCACTTTGGATTTTTTTTTTTTTTTTTTTTTTTTTTTTTACATGAGTTGATAAGTTTTCTGCTTATATAGCAGCAAATATGACACCTAACCTCCTGATCAATAAGTCCGCCATTAGATAAAACTGATCATTTAACAATGTAACATATTATGGCACAACACAAGAAAACTGTTTGTGTGCATAATGATATTGCTTCCTATAGGTGTTTGTGAATTGTGTATACTTATGAGAGTGGCCTTTTAATGTGTGTATGTTCTATGCAATTGTGCTTTCAGCTGTCCATTTTCTGTACATATTTAGGTGTATGAGTTAGCTGTATTCAAATAAATATGTATGAATACTGACTTAAATGTATTTACCTTTTTGTGTTTGTGCCAATTATTGCCTTCCTAATGTCTGCTCTTCGATAAGTACAACTGTATGCTTGTGTGTTAAATATCACTGAATTAACAGTTGACGATATATAAAATTGCATGTCATTTTAATATCTGTATTTAGCATCATCTAAATGAATATTTACAAGCTTAGTAAATTGTTTGTATGTGTGGGAGATATATATATATATATATATATATATATATATATATATATATCTCAGTACGAGTTTAAGTGTTGGAGTAGTGTTTAATCTCAGCCTTATTATTTAGCCATAAATGGCTAACAACTCATAATGTTGGTTATGTAATCTCCTCCCACCTCCAAGAAAGAAAAAAAAAACTCTTTTGCTCTCCCTATCAAGAGAGGGAGACAGTTGATAAAATGGTTGGCTGCAATGTATGGGCAAATTGCTAGATGACAAGGCATGATGGATGACAGTGGAGGGTCTGTTTGTTGGCCTTTCTGAGGTGGAGTTAAGTGGGGTGGCCAGTCAGCCAGTGGTTGGTAGGTTGCCCATGTTCAGGGTAGAATGGAACAGAACAGGAGTACATAGGATTCTTCTTGTTTAGACATTGGCAAGACCCAGCTGGAAGCCAGCCATGACCAGAACTGTTGACAATGATGAATCATGACTAGTTCTTCAGCTTCCTTCTTCTTTAAACATCTACTGTCAACCAAACACCTGCTTGTTCCTAATATAATGCACTTTCAGAAATGGGGCTATCTCCTTCCAGTCTCCCCAGTCTGCCTTTCCCCAGAATTTTTTCTTATTCTGAAATTTCCATGTTAGAAAAATTATTGAATATATAAGATGTTGAAATTTTGCTTCAGATTTTTTTTAAATTTAATATGCGATTTGTAGATTTGTATTTTTATTAGTTTAAAAACATTTTTCTATTTGCTAAATATAATCGTACAATATAAGCTTGTATGTTCATTTTTGTGCCGGACAATAGTCACCTGGCAACAAAAATGAATTTAAAAGAATAGTTAATGAGGACTAGTTATTTTCTTGTTTATTCACCAAAAATTCCTTTAGAAAAAAATGTGACTTGTTAGATTGTATATTTTAAACTTCTTTAAACTAAGGCACAAATGATTTTAATGGGATGTCAACTCATTTAGGGTTATTATGCCTAGATATTAAGAGTCAAATCATTCTATGTTCATATTTTACATTTTGGTGGGTTTTTTTTTTGTTTTTTTTGTTTTTTTGGGGGTTGTTTTTTTGTTTTTTGTTTTTTTTTGGGTTGTTTTTCTTACAGTCCAAGCAAATATGTATTGTTTTTGTCAGTGGATCTAAGAGCTTTGACAGGTACTCCACACTCCTCAGATCAACAGAACTGGACCCTCACTATCAGATGCAGTTTAATGTCATATCCAGGATACCCGTTTTGAATGTGGTGTCTTACCTCTCTGCAGAGGATACAGCATATTCTAAGCTGCATTGATAGAGCAATTATCTTTTGAACTTAACCAAGTTAAATAAATTTTGTATTTTTATATATATATATATATATATAATTGGTGGCAAAAGAAATTTGAAAAAATGTCTAATTTTTACAAAGAAACTCGTAATAATCAACACTGTACATCTCATGGTGAGGTTCCAGTGATGCTGAGGCTTTGGGGAATGCGGAGCACCCCTTCATTACCATTGCTCCCAGGTTCAATCTGGTCTGGAATGGTAGCACCTGATAGGGCCCTATCTATAAATTAAATAGAATTAAACTGAATAGCTTGAAATAGAAATGTTTTGACAAACTGTGTACTTGGATTTAAACTGCATGTGTACTTATGCTAAAATGAATTGTTTGGAATGGAACTGCTTTTAACATCGAAACTGTATATAGGCTAAACTGAATTGTTTAATGTAGAACTGTTTTGACTTTTAACTGTAAATAAAATCTATATTCATACTAAATTGAATTGTTTGAAGTAGAACTGTTTGAATAAACTGAATAGCTCAAAATAGAAATGTTTTTGACAATTAAATTGTGTACTTATTCTAAACTGAATTGTTTGTAATAGAACTGATTATTTGTATAAAAGTGGATTTGGCATTAAATAACCTACAAAGGTTGATATGCCATAAAACCCAAACAACCAAAATCAACACTTTACTCATTCAGGATTGTAGTTCAAATTGTCACATTCACAGTGACACAGTTTAACAAGAGATACAAATCTAAATAAACATTGATATTGAAATTAAGACATGAAAAAGTTAACACTAAAAGAAAAATAAGAGTAAATTTATATATTTAGGGACATTAATAGTCTTAACCTATTTAATATGATTCTCATCTGTACAAACCTCAGATAGAGAAATACACATTCAAAACTGTTTCATCAGGAATGTTCTGCCATTTTTAAGATAAAATCCAAAACTCGAGTAAATTCTTTTGACTTTTAATTACAGATATGGGTCTCCCAACTCTCCATGTAGGTTAGGTTATGTTATACTCTATTCACATTTTGCATACTAAATATGATACTAAACTTGCATCTGGTATTGAAACTCCACTTATGGAACTCTGCAAAAAAGTGTATTTTCCCCTTCATTGCCATTACTTTTGGGATCACTATGACTCCTAGTAGTATCACCAGTTAGATTCCCATCTATGGGTCAAATAGATCTTTTTTGATAAATTTCAAAATGACTGAATTATATTAATACATTGGCTCTTAAAACATTGATATTGCAACTAAGTATTCAGTGTTGAATACTTGTAACTGCAAATTATTTGTATGAAGAATAGTGTCTTGAAATTATAATTATTTGCAAGTTATGATTTGAATTAAATAGGTTGCTTGCAAGTTATTAGCATTAGATAGGAACACTCAAACAATAAAATGACATTCTAATTCTTAAACATTGATATTGCAACTATGACGCGTTTACCTGTTTCAAATAATTTAAAATGAATTTTTGAATTATATAATTGGAGACCATAATCATGATACTGACTTTGGTATTAAATAATCCAGCAAGAGTTAAGATGCCATAAAACCAACCAACCAACCATTTTTATACCTCATTGTAATGGCTAGACAAATGGTTGAAGCAATCTTTCTGTTTCCCATTTTCTATTGATGTCTTTACAAAAGAGAAACCAATGATTATTGCATTGGGATCCTCATTTTACTCCTGGAATATTGCAGATTAAATACAAGCAGCCTCAGAACTTAGTTTGCCAATTCTATTTTTCATGTTCATACCTCACACCTTTAAATTATTTGGCTGAGTAAAATTGTTGTTGCTACATTGTTTGTATTGATTATTCTTGCAACCTGACAGCAATATACTATGTATTACTAAAAGATTTCATTTATGTTTTGAGTGTATGTGCAACTTGGTTTTAATAGAAATCTTTTAATGTTATATAAAGATTTCTATTAAAGCTATACTTTTTTGAAAATATGTTCTAAGAGAATAAAGCTATTTCAGTCCAATTTGCTTCTGAATGATAATTTTGTGGGGTCTATTTTGTGCTGGATATCATTTTCTCAAGAATTTGGATGATTAAAAAAAATTGAGATAATCTGTAGAATTGAAATATTTAGAATTCTTTACTGTTTCTTTTAATAGAAACATCAGTATCATTATGGGCCACTGTTATTATGAGAACCTTACAGGTTTATGGGTCATCTAGTTTATCTTATTGGAACCTTTTTTTTTTTTTTTTTATAAAGCTAAGTTAGATATCTCCCCCAAACTTCAATGCAAAGAGCATCCCATATATAAAATAACTTTCCCCCAAATAGGTACAAAGTTTTGATGGAGTGGTATTAAAAAAAAAAACTGGCTTTACTTATAACATAATCCTGTTTTATTCCCCCACTTAAAGGGTTTTAAGTGAATGAACGTTTTTCTGTTTTTGTATTCACTTATTTTTCTTCATTTCCTACAATCAACTCAAAATCTAACTATGGATTATAGTTCTTATTAGTTGTACCCCAATCTGCTTTTTTTTTTTTTTTAATTCCAAAATTATTTGCTACCTTAGGTTTCAATCTTTAGAAATAATCTTCCTTCTGATTTCACCAGTTGAACTCTCAATTAAACCTCTACCTTTTTTTTTCATGTGTAAAGCCTGCTTATAGCCCATCTCCTTTTCTGCTTGGACTACTATGATGACCACATCACTATTGCTTTGATCTTGCAACAAAAAAAAATATTGAGCTTTTTTTCTTTTTAACCTATACATTTTTTTCTTCTTCCTTCCCTGAGACATCCTGTCTTCTATGAACAATGAGGTGACTATGGGTCACAGCTTATAGGGTGAGGTAGAGTAACTAGTAACTTTCCTCTCCTCCACCTCTTTAAGGAGGTCAGTGTCTTTCTACACCTTCTTACCATCAATCTTTCCCTCTCTGTCTTAAACTAGAAGAAAATATAAAGTAAACTGTTGGACCTTCTTAAACACATTTTCCTTTATTTTCTTATTGGCTACATCAATGGCTGTAGAAAGGTCTCTTCACACAGGGTTTTGGCTTCTGTAGTAAGTATACTTATATTGTACTCTTGTTGGGTGGGTAGTGAGTAGGAGACTTTTAATTAAAAGCCAAACTTTTCCCTTTTCACACCTGATGTTTGATTAGTATAAAGCTGTTGTGTGTGTACCAAGGGTAGGATTTGGCTAGAAGATAAAGAAGGGAGGGTTAATAGGCAGTTCACACTCTTCTTCCTTAAAGAAGATCCCCCTCCCCTTCTCACCTCCCCCCAAACAAAACTTATTGCCATAGTAACCCAGTCCATCCTATTACATTTTTGCCTCCCTTCTGTGATTTTAAAATGTTTATTCTTATTTCTTATTCAAATAAACTCCCATTTGAGATGGTGATAGTATAGGTGGATGGAAAGTCTTTTCCTTCTCTTTCACCCTTTCCAAATATTTTTTACCCCAAATCTAAACTACACAAAATGAGAATCCTGGGAAGTGCAAACTGGTTAGACAAGATGCCCATCAGCCACGGAACAGTGCCTTTCTTTTTCATAGAATTTTTGCCTTCGAAACTCTTAAGTATTTTTACTAAGATCTGCTAAAACTGGTACAAAGCCACAAATGTCAAGCACTCAGTTTAGTGAGTTTAATTCTCACTAACTTATTAACCATTACCTCGCAAACACCCTTGAAATCAGTGTACTGGATATGACTCTAAACTCTATCTGATGATGAGGCCCCGATTCTGGACCTTTGGAGAATGTGGACTACCCCTTCATTGCCATTATTCCCAGGCCCATTCTGACCCCAAGTGTTAATATTTGTTAGGGTCTGATCTATTGATTAAATAGATTTGTTTAGAACCCCATACAAAAAATAGAAAACAACTTTACAAAAAATGTGAATGTGATTCTCTAACCTAGACATAGAATAACCCTAGACAGGTTGTCTTTGAAATCTATCAACCACTTGAAATCATAAACTTCTAAAGTACTTGTTTCCAAAGTTCTTTGTACATTTGAAATGTTGTAAATATTTACTATGATCAGTCTCTTGATTTCAACAGGGGCAAGGGATCTCAAAGGTGTTCCTGTGCCAGAAGGAGTTAAGTGTTAGTTTTAATTAAGTACCTTCTAGTCAAAAAAACTTTTTTCTTTTCCTCTTATAATTTTCACAACTTATACTATAACTCTTCATTTTCTAATTCCAGAAAACGTTAAGGCACTAACTAATATATGTGTGTGTGTGTGTGTGTGTGTGTGTGTGTGTGTATGTGTGTGTAATTTTTTTTTTTTTTTTTTTTATGGTAGATTTCCAAAGCATTTCTATTAAACATTGAATTGCTGTAATATACCTATTATTCAGCTCCTTATATTCTTGACTATATATAAGTATATGAGCAGAGGTGCCCTCAGCATAATTGTTATTGTCATAAGATATGAAATTCATTACTCAAATGCCATGAATTCAACATTTCTACTCTCAGTTGTAAGTAAATAATAGAGCTAACTGGACTGGAAAGTCTAGAGGAAGGAAAACTGAATTTGAACCAGCTGTACTCTGCTAAAAAAAATTCTTTGTGTTGCATCTTGCTCATGAGATGTTGGGTAAATATACATATGCTAATGCGTCAAAACTTTAGGATCACCCGCTTTATAACCTATTGTTTCTTTATTTCCCTACAAGACTGTTCTCGCCTAATCAGGTATGTATTCTACAAAATCTTCAACAGGTTTTCTTTGGGATCTAGTACCAGGATGTTAACAGTTTGTGTGTGTGTGTATCTCAACTTTTGAAAAATTCTTGACATCTAAAAACCAAATTTCAATGTTGCACTAGATTAAACAGTATCAAGAATAATATACCCAATTGGTACAGCACAATTTTCCAAATTGAAAAGACCTGCCTGTGATAACATGTTAAGTTCTTGATTTTCATTCAAGTCAAATTGCAGACTTGTAGACCTAGTAGAAAATCTCTAAACCCTGAGGCATACCACTGTTCAATTATTAAGGGGAATTGTTAATATTTTAACCCTTGAAAATTTTACTCACCAACTCTAACTGGTGGTCTTTCACTGGAGTTTAAGTGATAAGTCGCTTCAGATCTGGACTCTTATAAATATTCTAGCGGATCTTAAGAATGTTGTTGTCTTGGTGGTCTCTTTCTCTGATCTCTAGTTCTGCCAGTCTCTTTTCCAGGATTTTGGAAACTGTTCCAAGAGCGCCTACTACAAATGTCACCTTCAGGTTCCACAGCTTTCAAGTCTCTTTCAAAATCCAGCTGTTTGTTTATTTTTTTGCTTTTATTTTCTCTCTGTTGTCTCCTGGAATAACAAGTTTTTTTTCTTGTTAATTAACACTAGGTCTAACCTGGATTGGGTAGTCCGTTTGTATTTCAAAGTCCCAGAGAATTTTGTTTCATTTTCTATGACAGATTCTGGTTTATGCCTATAGCATTTGTCAGCATAGTCAAATTTTAATCTCATGTACAATTCCCTGTGGATCGCCTTTCCCATCCAGTCATGCTTAGTTTTGTATTCCTTTTGTGTCAGTTTTCTGCATTCGCTTATATAATCAACCATTTCATCTCTGTCACTGTATAACCTACACTTGCTATTCTTCTGCATATTATTAATTTTTACTTTGATCTAATTGGTTCTTATGGTTTTTTGTGCTGCTATTAAAACAGATCCAGTTTCTGTCAGGGTTTCTTCTAAGTCCTGTCCAAGTGTGCAATTTCCTTAATTTGATGCTTGAAGGATATGGCAACAGGTTAATGGCTATTTGTTTTAAAGTGCTGTTATCACCCAAGGACATTTTGACTAAAAGCAACAAAACCATTTACTGTAGTATTTTTGTGGATAATTTTAAATTGTCTAACTAGAATAATTCATAGCTATTTGGGTCTTTACTTACTGAAATGTTGTTCCATTTCTAGCCGGAGGTTAGTGTGATGTATTAACTACACACTCTTTTCATTAAAGAACAGCTCTCACTCTCTCTCTAAGTTTTAAGGTTCATTTACTTCTCTCTCACTTCCCACCCGACATCTTCAGGTGTCAGTTGAGACTAGTTAACCTTTTGTTGTCTCAAGAAAGAAAAAAAAAACTGACTTCAAAAGGCAATGACAAACCACAGTTCTAAAAATGCTTGCAAAGTTCATGAAAATGCATCAGTTGGTCTGAAAGAGAATGAATGCCAATTTCCCCAAGAAGAATGTGCCACTTTATGCATATGCGCGCGCGCACACACACGCTCACACGTATATATTTATCGTTGTGTGCTCTGTATTTATTAGTTGATCTCCATATTTATTGGTGAATGCATAGTGTATCTTTTCATCTCTTCTCTTCTCTTTTTCAATGAATGTTACTGACCTCATTTCAAGACCAGTTTTTCAAGTCGGCACCGTTTACATGTTTTTCTTTCTCACCTGGTCAGGAACATTCTCTGATTTTAGAAAGTGAGAAATTCTGACTATTTATGTTGATTTAGGGCTTTGTTTTAAAATATGAAACGAGCTCAGGTAGAATGACGGGGCGGTGCAGAATTAGCCTTTTAACTAATTATTTAATTAGTAGAATATACAAGATAAATAGCACACTGATATCTCGATTTCATTAATCAATCAGCTTGAAAGGTCGCCATCCCCTTAAAAAAACTGTAATATTGTCTAAGCTAGCTTAACCCTTTCACATCTTTAAGGAATGTCCCTAATAATGATAATATCAGTTGTTTTTTGGGGTTTTTTTTAAATATCGGTGGTTTCAAACTCTTAGACCTTGAAACAGAAAGGAGTCTTTATTTCTATCTCGAGGAACCCCATATAGACAAAAGATGGAATTTATCAATTATTTCACGAAAATCGCATCCAATATTTGCACTGAGTAATGACATTTAGTGAGAGGGATGTGTTTGCCTCAAATTGTCAAGTCTTGGTGATATTTTTCACTAAGATGCACGCAATTCATTTTGTACTACATGTCTAGTTCTATATTTGGTCATCATATTGATAAGTGCTAAAAATGCTGTATCGCATAAATATTGTTGCAAAAAGTTGCTGCATTTTGACCACCTTTCGAGACAACAATGGATACACAGAAAATATGGCAAAATTTTGGAGAGTTGTTCCTGTTTAGAATAAATTTTTAAAGGTGTGTATTAATAAATAGAGAGGGTGTCCTCGTGGTGTAATGGTTAAAGCGATCGACTGCGGAATCGTAGTAAGCGAGTTCATACTCCAGTCGCGTTATTGCGTTCACTTTCGGGCAAATACCCTTGGGAAAGGTATAAACCCCCTTATCCTCCCAGCTATGTGTTAAATAGTACCACTACTGTTCTTCTAGGAGAATAGATTTGGCATTAAATAACCTACAAAGGTTGATATGCCATTAAACAAAAAAAAAAAAACCCAAACCAAACCCCTAATAGAAATACAAATTTACTATTCTATCGCTAATCAGATAAAATAAATTTTCAAGAAACTGTTGCAACGTCTGCGGACCCTTGTAGTCCGGCAACCACAGTTTGAAAATTTAAATAACCTTTGTTGTTTTTTGTCATAAAATGATATTGTTGGGACATTTTGTTCCAGCCCTGTAATAGATTTTTTTTTTTTTAATTTTTTCTTTGCTTAAAATTAGTATTCATTAAAGATAACTCATTTATACCATCATGTAAAGATCAAATTTTGAAAATCTAATTAGTTTGTCAGGTTGAAATCCAAACTTAACAGGAAGGACTATGATCGACCTTTGACTTCAAAATTGATTCTATGGATTAATAATGTAGCTTCCATAGATTATGAGTCGACGTATACACGAGTAAATATGATTAAAATTCAAACCAGATGAGAAAAGCTAACAAAACAGCCCTGGCTTCAAAGATTAATTCTATAAATTAATGATTTCGTTACCATAAATCATGGGTCGACCTGTACTCGTGATCAACTTAAGCACATTATACACAGTATTTTAAAAAGCTCTCTAAAAATTATGCGAAAGTCTGATCGAAAAGTGGCAGTCATTTATATCGGAACTTAACACAATAGAAAAATGCCTTATCCCAAAGTCATTGATTTTTTTTTTTTTTTTTTTTAAATAGAAAATACATGTAGTGAAATATAGATTAACTGATATTTAGCTGTTTGGAATTAAGCATTATCATTCGTTAGCTTACCTTTTGTGTTATCCTTTTGCTGTTCGTTTATTTTTACTTGCTTGATTTCATTGGAATATTTGTTTCTATTCATTCAATTATTCTGCTGACCGTATTTTTTAACACACAAGAAAGACTCATTTTCCCCCCAAATGTCTTTAACTCATAGAATTTACGGGAGATATCTTAATGTTGGCTTATTTTTCTCCAGACGCCTTTGACTACTATTACTTGTACCAAACTTTATAGTACTAATATTAAATGTAAACAAAGATGGAGGTCTTTTATGCCATAAAACAGTAATTTGTATCTTAGACCTCCTCGCTGGCACCCATCTGATGTGAATTCCTTTCTTATACCTACTTTGGTTTTTAAGCTTCCCAACTGGTTTCATGTATTTTCTCCACTTAGATTTTTTTGTTTAATTAAATTACACCAATACATGTAATAGTAAAGTTTTAAGCTTTCTTGAACTGAATAAGCTCTTGTGATTAATCCAAACTAGTCTCTAACTTGTTATTTACTGGGCTTTGCCAAGTTGTGGCACAAGGCCAGATGTATAGGGAACCCAGTTAGACTCGCTAATAATGGTCTGCCATTCTAGCTTGTTAACTATTACACCATGCGAGGCTCCTAACCAATCCCCCAAAAATCTTTAACCTCTTATAAAATTTGCCTTTATCGAAAAATTTGCATAAAAAGCGAACACACTTCGTTGCGGGAAAAACAAACCTCAACTTAGTACCAACCTGCTAATATGAAGGTCCGTTTAACGTAACTGATATTGTCATAGAAAATTAAATCGGTGACTAGAGTTCAAACCTGGACGAGGCTGTTTGTGTTTGCCTTTGCAGGAAAGGCATGAATCAAACTGTTCTCTCTCCAGCTGAGTAAATAGTTGGACAGTTCGGGTTCTTTAACTTTTGTTACGCAAAGAAGTAAAACTGAATTCAAACTAGCTGTACTCTACTGAAAAATTGGCCTTGTGTCGCATCCTGCTCGTGATGGAGGGGTTGGGTAAATGTATAACTACCTGCTAATTGTCCAATTTTCCAAATGACTTAGATCAGTTTTTCTTTTTTTTTTCTTCCCCTAGCGTGACCCAAACCATTGTGTCAGATTAATCAAAGCTTGGTACACATTCTGAAATAAGTTTTTTCTTTTTTATATACAGTTCAGTTACTTTTTGCTCTTCTAAAGATTTAATGGTTGATAAGTGAATTAGTCTTATCAGTCACGTGATTAAAAGACTTTTCCGTTCACTCTTTGAAATGGCCTATTCTTTTTTTTTTTAACATGGACGAAAATGCAACAACGGTTACTCAGGTGTGAAATGGATGCCATCACCATCTTAGACTTTAAAATCTCTCTCTCTCTCTCTCATTATCCTAGCTTTTGCTGTAGAGAGCCAATTGGGAAAGACTGATGGGAGGGAGACAGTTGAGATCCCTACTGTTATGGATGGTTGCCCATGAAGAAGGCTTACCTTGTGCTTTGAGTAAGCTAACAAAAACAAAGAGTCTATCTTAGCTAATTCTCTTTTACTCTCCCACATACTCGAGAAAAGTTACAATATGCCCGGAACAGATTTAGACTTATTTCTATTTTTGTCCCCCATCCCACAAGTTACGTTGCAAGCGTGTTTCTACACCCTTCCGGCTTCTTTTCTTTATATAATGGTTTTTAAAAAATTCCCCCCCTATGGTGAAAGACTTTCTATGCTAAACTTAGCAATTGCTGTTCCGGTAGTTACCCGCTTAAAACCAGGGAATCATTCTCAATCAGTCATAGTTCCCTCGCTATTTAACTTTGAACTAGTTATTAGCTGTGAGATATATTCATGGATATATTTGAATTTATAATTTTTAAAAACATGAAACTAAATAACATTTATTGTTTTTGAATGCTTGTTTTTTGCAATGGTAACTATCAAGTATTCCTATATAATACAAACGATTTGCACGCAGTTGTATGATTTTTCAAAGATTCCTATCTAATACGAATCATTCATTTACAATTATATGGTTTCAAGTTATTTCTACTAAATAACAATCCTTAGTAAACAATTGTAGCTTGAAGCAATCATTCTTATTTCTAACAATTTACAGTTATATGATATCAAGTATCCCTATCTAACACTAATCACTTCTAAATAGATATATTTAACCCATAGATGGTACCCGAACAAGTACTACCACTCATTACCAGAGTAGAGCTGGTAATATTAGCAATATAAGGGTACTCTTCACTTCCCCGACAGCCCAGTTAGCTAGGGGTGTAGAATACACTGACTGCATCTCTGCAGAACGGTAAGACCCCCCACACACACACACACACACACGAATATCCAGGATATGACAGTAAACAATCTGATGGTGAGGTTCCAGTAATGCTGGTACTTTGGGGAATGCGGAGTACTCCTTCATTGCCATTGCTCCCAGGTCCACTCTGGTCCGAAGTGGTAGTATCTGATAGGCTCCTATCTTTGGGTCAAATAGAACTGTTTGATATTTAAACTGAGTACAAACAAATGATTTATTCTGAATTAAATTATTGGAAATATAACTGTTTGGTCATTTAACTGAATACAAACAAATAACTGATGTTTAATTGAATTGTTAGTAATACATCGCAATACTTGGAATCATTCAATTGTGTGCAAACGAATGAGTAATGTTCAACAGAATGATTGGCGTTAAATAGCGCTACTTGAAACAATTTAACTGTGTGCAAAAAAAAAAAAAAAAAAAAAAAAAGAGCGCAGGCTTGTTTAAAAGTGTTAAAATGTTTACAAATCCTATGTATTTGATAGATATGTATAAAGAGGATTTGGCATTAAATAACCTACAATGATTGGTATGCCATAAAACCAAACCAACACTCCCTAGAGCTTCAGAACTGGAACCTCACCATCAGATGCAGTTTAATGATACTCGCGATAACTCTTTTTTTTTCTCTCTCCTCTGCAGTGGATACAGTCAACGTATTCAAAGCCCCACCGACAGAAGACATTTATGTTGCTTATATTCATCTGTTAATTATGTAAAAAAAAAATTGTCAGTAAAGCTGTATTAGTAGTAATAATAACAATACCATAAATTCCATAATTTCTATATCTGCTTTTTATACCTAAAATAAACCAGCAAAAATTCCCGCCACCCCTTCAGCTACTATCTTCTCCTCCTTGAACTTATGTCTTTAAAAAACAAAAAAAAGCAAAGAAAAATGGGGAAAGACTCCGATAACAAATCTGTTTATAGTTGAGACACATTTGCCAGTAGAGTGGAGAGATTTACCGAAGGTTAATAAAAGTAACAGATAAGTTAGTATATCGTTTTAAACCTATCCACTAGATTCTCTCTCTCTCTCATATCACCCATGTATCTTTTTACTATCGTAGACTATAGCACTAGTAAACAATCAATTCTTGTTGATTTGGTAAACAAAAAAGACTACTTGGTTAGGGCAGTTCACACGATTCAGCTTTGAATTGAACTTAACGATGGGAACGAGTCTTTTCTTATTTTGAGTTATGCAAATAGCATTTCTCTCTCTCTCTCTCTCGTTGATCAGTGTTGCAAAATCATGTGAAAAGGAAATTTTTTTAAAAAATGTGGATATATCTATTCAGTTCGGTTCAACCTCTTTTTTTTTTTTTTTTTTTCTTCTTTTCTACTTTAACGTGTGACTGAGTGTGCAGTCTTTTCAAGAATGGGTGTGGATATGAGAATGGGATGGAATTCAATTCCTCTTCTCTCCCTCTACATTTCTTTCTTTTCAGATGTGCGAAACAATTTAGTGTTGCACCTTCCATCCATTTAGGGAGAGAGTCTTTGCGATAATCTCAACAAAAAGAAGCTAACTTCCATATTTTTAAATTCGGAAGTCTAAAAGCGAAAGGATCTCTCCCAACCCTCACTCAAAGGTTGGATCTTTATACCATCAAGAAAACCTGAGGAGTGTGGTCTACTCTTTCACTTGCATTATTCTCAAATCCCTCTAACCCGCAGTGGTAGTACCATGTTAGGGTTCCATCTGAAAGTGAGAGATCGATTTCAAAATTATTCGTATTCGATACGACCGTTTGAGTGAAGAAAAAAAATTCTTAACTGCGCAAAAAAAAAAAAAAAAATTGAAGTGTAGGCGTTCAGTGAACGCGATTCGATTCCTTAACCTCTTGGCATAAATAACCTTCGACAAGTTCACATGCCGTTACAATTTATCAATCTGCTGAGGCACTTTTTCCTAACAGATGACATTAAGTTGAAACCAAATTAATAATATCCATAGCTTAGTTACACTCCTCTCATTGACTCATAAGATGTAACTAAAGGACAGTCTTTCTTTTTCTGAGTACTTAGCAGCTCATATCTTGATGTTGCTGCATACTAGATGACCTATAATTGATAAAAGAAAAGTGCTGCCTTCCAAAACTTTGGCAAGTTTTTGTTTTCGTTGTGGTTTTTTTTTGGGGGGAGTCTTTAAGAATGAAAATTACTTGATTATAATTTGGAAAGCCTATCATTTTATCTGCATGTTAAGGGAAGCACTTAATCAAAAACCTTGTAAAAAGATTTTAAGTGACAAACTATTACTGAAAATAAAGCCCTCCTCCCCTCTCTCTCTCTCTCTTTCTCTCTCTCTCCCTTAATCGTACAAGAGGGTGTCTATCTACAACGACTTTATCTATCTCCACACTCAATGGTTGGTTGTTATCTAAATTGTTAATCATATCTAACCTTAATTATCACCAGTAGGGTTCTGGAATTGGGAGCTAGCTGTGTAAAGTATACTTCAGATGTAGTCACTTCTAAAGAAAAGAAAAAAAAAGTTTGGGTCTGTATCAGAAGAGATGTTTGGTTGGTTGGGTTTTATGGCATATCAAACCTTATAGGTTATTTAATGCCAATGTATATATATATATATATATATATATATATATATATATATATATATACACACACACACACACACACGAATAGTTTGTCGGTAACATTCTTGAACGAGCCAGAGAACATCTGTTTGCGCGCAATTAATTGGTTTCAAGTATTGCTGTCTAAAACTAATAATTGAGTTTAATATCAATCATTTGTTTGCCTTAAAGAGGTGAGTAAACATTCATTTTAGGATTTAACCTGCTCTACTAGCCAGTATTTGAGCACTGATTTGTGAAAACTGTTTTTTTAGAACGATTTGTTGACACACACATTGCATAATTGGAGAGTGCCGCCTCGTGGCGTAGTTGAGTGAGACGTCAAAGTGAGCGAGTTCGAACTCCAGTCGTGTTATTGCGTTCACTTTCGGACTAATACCCTTGGAAAAGGTATGAAGTCTCTTACCCCCCCCCTCAGCTATGGGTTAAATAGTTTCTCGGCTGTTCTACTAGGATGACTTTAGCATTAAATGACACACTAAAGTTGATATGCCATTAAAACAAAGTAAAAAAAAAAAAAAAGTTTATATTGTATGAAAATGGAGAGAGAGACTCATTAGTATCTCCAGGAACGTCTGAAGCGAAGAAAAGAATGAAGCATCTTGATTAATATTTCATAGTTAACAGCGATCCATGATATTGATGTTTCTATTTAGGAAAGAGTGACGGATTCTGCTTAACATTTCAGTTATCTCCGTTATATGGAGAATTTGGATGTAAAAAAAAATGTCTATGAGCATGTGTTTTTATTGGGGGGGGGTCCAACTATTATTAAAAAGTCTCAACACTTTATTTATAGGTATCATTTTTTTAGTTGAGATGAAACCTGGAATTAGGTCACGTGGCCCTCTTACTGTAAAGTTCTTCGGTATGTAAACCTATCATTTTGAATTTGTAGTCAGTCATTTAGCTTTTGATCGCTGGAATAGGAGTAATAACAACAACCGAATTATTATTGTCGTTATTTTACTCATTGCAAGTTAGACTTTTTTTTTTTCTTTTTTTTAATACACATTAACTTTATCCAATATTTTTTTCACTGGAGTCTGAGTGACAGCAAATCTCCAGGTCTCCAATACTCTAAGTCTTCTAGATGATTTTAGTAGTGTTGTGGTCTGGGTGGTTTTGATTCTTACTCTAATCTCCAGTCCATCCTGTCTCTTTTCTAGGTTCCAACTACGATCGGTATCACTGTCACCTTCTTGTTCCACCACTTTTTCAGTTCTCTGGTAAGGTCCAGGTGATTAGTCCAGCTTTTTGCCTTCCTTCATTCTCATTCTCTGGTCAGCGAGCATGGCAAACAAAATCCATTTAATGACAAGCTTTTTTCTTAATACTAGGTCTATTATTCTGGCTGAGATTCGATGATCCGTCTGTATCTCAAATTTCTAGTGAATTTTATGCGTTTGATTTTCAAGGATAGATTCTGGTTTGTTTATATACCATATATCTGTATGGTTAAATTTCAGTTTCTTGCACAATTCCCAGTGGATCTCCTTTCCTTCCCTGTCGTGCTTATTGTATTGAATTATTTGATTAACTGTTTCGTTTCTATTATCACATTGCTATTTTCTTGAGTATTATCAATTTTTGCTTTGTAATTAGGTATGGCATTATATTGTGCTGCTATTAAGAGATTCGGTTTCTCTCTTCTAGTTTCCTATTATACTCTTGCGAGTTTTTTACACCAGCATTAGTTGAGGGTCTTTCACTGGAGTTAGTGGCAACAAATCTCCAGGGTTCTTAGTATTCTGGCCGATCTCAACAATGGTGTATGGGTGGTTTCGATTCGTCCGATTTCCAACTCTTCCAGCACCCTTTCCAAGTTTTGCAAACTGTTCTAATGCGCCAGTTACAATTGATATCACCGTTACTCTCATTCCACAACTTTTTGGTTTGTTTTCTGCCAAGGTCTCTCTTTTTCACTCTGTGGTCCGCTGAGACAGCAAAGTTTACTATCCAGCAATTTCTCTCTCTCTCTCTCTCTCTCTCTCTCTCTCTCTCTCTCTCTCGTGATCTATTTGTATCTCAAATCCCAGAGATTTTTTTACATCTCATCCTCTAGAACGGATTCCGATTTGTGTATGTACCATCTGGTAGTATGGTTAAATTTTAATTTCTTGCACAATCCCAGTGGATCACCTTCCCCATCTAGTCTTATACTCTTTTTGTGCTAGTTTACTACATTCGCTTATGATTAATGGTTTCGTCTCTATCACCACATCTACCCTTGCTATTCTGTTGTGTATTAACGATTTTCGCTTTAATATAATTGGTCCTTATGGCGTTTTGTGCTGCTATTAGGAGAGATTCAGTTTCTCTCTCTTAAGGTTTCCTATTCGTGGCTACGTCCAGGTTTTCTTGTGTGAGATTTCGCCAGTTTGCCCCTTAAAATATCCATACAGTTGTTTTTGTTGTTCTGTTTATCCTGATGTTGTCAGTGCTGTTACTGGTCGCTCGCTATCTTCAATCCTGGCGAGTCGTAGTCTTCCTTTTCTTGACACACAGTCTGTCATTTCTCGGATGTAAGGCCTTATGCTTCATCAACTCTCTTGTCCTTTGGTCGATTTGTCAGAGTTCCTTACTTGTCCATTTTAAGAATGGTCTTAAGTATCTTACAAGGAGGACTGCTCTGATGTTTATCTCTTAGATGAGATTTCCGTTGCAGAGCTTGGTTTCGAGATTTTCTTTCTCATTCATATAAAGATATTTTTCTCTTAACTCCGTTTGTTTGATTGAAGTCACTTCCAATATTTTCCAACTAATTGTGATTTTTCTTTTCTCATAGCGTTCTGATTTCTTTATTTGGCAGTTCTATTCCATCCGTTATTTTCCCCCCACTTTTCTTTATGAGCATGACACATTTTTCTATTCTGAATCCCATTTCTGTATCCTGACTGTACATTCTGTTTGTATCAGTCTCCAACTTTTTTTTTAATTTTTTGCTGTCGTTCATGTACGTAAGGGGTGTTGTTGTTATAACAACTTGGCTTTTTTTCTTTTCTTTTTTCTTTTTTTTATAGATTTTATTTTCTCCTTCATATTATTTTCCTTTCCTCCATTTCATAAATCAAGTTTAACTGACTTATTGAAGAAAAACAATTCGATAAGGTGCGAAAATAAACAAAATAACATCTTTGGGTAAAGGTGTGTTATCATTCATTTTTTTAGTCCTCGCCCTTCACCAACCGTTCATCCAGGAATGTGAAAAAGAATTCATTTACGTTTATAAAATTGCCATCTTTTTATTTGCTATATTTATCTATCAATACAAAAAGAAAAAAAAAATAGGTTTAATGTTATTATTATGACTCGCAAGTATGTCAATGTGTCTCAACACAAAAAAAAATGCATTTAATTTTATTAATTTTGTCTTAATTAAGTCTATGTAATTAAGTTTTGTTTCAGAAGCTGGAGATATTCAGGAGTTTGTGGCAGAGATCGAGAACCCCCCCTTCTCTCTCGCTTTATATATATATATATATATAATATGCGTGTGTCTTGAATTCTAACACCTCCATCCTTAAAACAGATGTTTTGAAATGGGCTTCTAGATCATAATATAAGATTGTGTGTGTGCGCGCGCGCGCATCTCGCTGTACAATGATATATGAGGCAATGTAATGAACTCGCCCCCTAAGGTTTATTATTATTATTATTATGAATTCTTGTGCTTATGTCTTGACAGCTTTTTCTGTGTTTTCATCTGATAATCACTTCATGGTGGGGGCAGAATTATCCTATTTACTCATGACAAATAACATTTATAACTTAGAATGTTGTCAGAGTTCGGCTACACTTTTTTTCTTTTTTTTTTTTTTTCATTTTTCTTATATATTTGTGTGTGTTGGCACTGCCATCTTCTGTTCACATTTGATTTCTTCTAACTCTTTCTTTTTACACTATTCTATAATGCACAGACCCTAATAAAAATCACTTATTTCATTCAGGAATACTACGTGAATATTTGTAAAGATAAAAAGAATGATTTTATTGATAATTAATTCCTCCCCAGTACACTCATTGTTAGTGGTATTAAAAATTAATTTGCATTGATGTACTGCATTTTTAGCCGTATTCCTTGTAAATTGTTGCAAATATCTCAAGTTACACGGAAAATTAGTATTTTTTGCATATATTTCTCTAAAAATTTGGGTGGCGGGTGTTTGTTACTGAAGACAAAATGAAACATGGTTGCCTTGGTTTATTAAACTTCATTTGGATTTACATTTAAAACTACGAATGTAGAATGTAAATTTACAAGATGGCTGCCGATTGCCACAGAAATAAATACGAAGGTTTACTGAAAAAAATTTCCCTCCAACCAAAAAGGAATGGTGTCTGTGACAAATATGGATATTTCTTTTGTGTTATTTATAAGGGTTAACTTGAGAAACGTTCCAAGTGTGCTGAACTTCAGGGTGAATATGTACAAAACTATGTACGTCTCATAATCTTCTTGGTCAAGTTTAGATCTTTTCAGCACCCCTCATAATATAAATATGTCGCTAAATTTGAATGATTTCAACTTGACACCCGTAGCTTAATCCGTAAGGCGCTGGCCACATAGGTAAAACCACTTTCCCACAGATTAAAGGGAGTGGCTTTAAGACTTGCCCATAATTTCCATTTTTTTATTTCCATATCTGCTTACTTAACTATTGCAAAATGATTTCGTAGTTGTGATAAGAAGTAATAAAAATGACATGAAAAAGTCTTTACTTCTTAATTGAATATATATTCTAAAATTTTCGAAACATTGATTGCAAGGATTTGCTTCCAACCCTAAACACTCAACTCATCAATTACTAATTAGAGAGCAGAGAATTATTTGGTGGTGGTGTTTTTGTTTTTTTATTAGTATTATTATTATTAGTAGTAGTAGTGCTTCTTTTGGAAATGTTAATGGTCTGTTTCCAAATCCATGATCTCCTTTTGTAGCACAGATTACAAAATCTTGGAATGTTTCCCTTAGATTTTAGCTGCTTGGATGCATGTGACTGAATCCTCTCTCTTCCCCCTTCCAATCTTCCATAATCGGTATGAAATGGACACCAATGGCAAAGAGGGTGAAAAATTTCTGGGGCATGATGGATATCTTATGTGTGTTTGTGAGAGGTGGGGGTATCTGATCGTGTTTGGGGTTGTTTGTTTTTGTGTTCGTGTATATATATATATATATATATATATATATATATATATATATATATATATATATATATACTTTCAGCCCTAATTGAGTGCTAGATTGTTTGAACTTAAAATTTTCGACTAATTGTTTTTTTTATTCTTAAAGGCAAAAGGTCGGCCATATTGATTTCTAATGTTGGAAGGACGCACGTTGAAAGAATTTCTTTGACAAGAGTTACAAACGTAGCACACCTCCTGTTGACAATAGGGCCTTCAGTATTTATTTATTTTCAAGTGAATGACTAAAAGGTTAAAAAGATAAATCAAAATGAATTGGTAGCTGAGATGGTGAAAAGATTTTGTCACCCCTGACAGAAAATTACTTTTACACAATCGTATTTTTGTTTACATAATTCCGAATAATTAATAAAAATGTTGTTGCTATTATTATTTTACTACTTGCGAGATTTTTATACCAATCTTAGCTGAAGTCTAGATGACTGCAGGTTTCCTGAACTTTTCTAAGTATTCTAGTTAATCTACTCAATGCTGTGGTCTTCATAGCCTCGATTCTTTTTCAGATCTCCAGTTCCTCCAGTCTCTTTTCTTATGCCCTGGGGACCGTTTCTCGCGTACTTACTACAATTGATCCCCTTCTGTTTTTTTTTTTCTTTTCTTCTTTTCTTCTCTTCGATTTCTATGTCAGAATCTAAGTATTAGTCTATCTTTTCGTTTTCTTTTATTTTCACTCTATGATCTGCTGGAACAACAAAATCTGCTTGATGAAAAGTCGTTTCTTTTCTTGTTACTGGTCTTCTGGTGTATCTTGTTAATATTGAATTGATGAATTTGGGATTGAATAAAAATTAAATTTGATTCCAAGTCAAAGGTTTGAGAAGCCCTAGATTAGATCATTATTTGACCCTGTATATGGCCCTTTTTTCCTAAGGGAGCCAATGGCTAATTCCCTAATCGTTAGGGAAAATATAACGAACTCGGTACGAGAATCGGAGGGTCAATTATTCTATTTCAGAGTTATCAAGATCTTGAAATTTTTTAGGGACGATTATAGATCTTATCTTAGCTTGATGACAATAATAATGGGGGGGGGAGAATATGAGGGAGGACAAAAACAGTGGTCATGAGTGTGGAGTAGTAGTAGTAGTTGTCTCTGACTCCATTCATCTCTTATTTGAGCACATACCACTCTGATATAGACCAAACACCTGCAAAGCTATATTTAAAGGAGGTCTAGGAAGAGAGGGTAAAAAAAATCATCCAAAGGCCGGCAAGATGATACGCCAAACGTCTCAGGCTTATAGCTTCTGAATTGGTGTCACTGACACTTTGATTTGGTCCGATAAGCAAAAGGATTCTTCGTGCCTTCCCCTGCCCACCAAGGCCTAGAAAAAGGAGGCAAGAGAAGAAACAAATCTTAAATAAGTTTCTAAAAAGGAAACTGTGTGTGTAGTTCCCAGGTCAAGCAGAAAGACTGAGTCAAGAGAGATTGAAGTAGTACAGCCGTTTCAGGACAAATACATTTCTGTTCTCTTGTGGTGTGATTGAAAGAAGGAAAAAATTTCCTGGAATTTTCCTTGTGTTTTACTCAGTCCCTCCCCTATCGCTAATCTTCTTACCACCCGAATGCAAACCCTGCAGCTCTTACATAATTATATTGTAATTGTAATATTAGCCCTGGTATCTTCATGTAACAAGATATAAGATGGTCAAAGAAAAGAGAAAGACAATGTATAGACAAATGAATAACACAAACCAAACAAATTTCAATACCATTTAAAAGAAAAAAGTAGTATTAATAATGAGGACATTCGTCAGTTTGTACAGACCTCTATCCACACTCTGCCAAGTTGTACATAGTATAGAAGATTGTTTTTTTTGTGGGGGGGGGTCCATATGAGCTACACTTTTCCTGAGGGTTCAAATTCAGTTACTCTTCTCCTAGAACAGGTCTTATCACAATTTGTGCTTGATGCACCCCTTGTCACAAAATTTAATTTCTATTCACACTCTAATAAATTAATTGGATATTAAATTTCCAAACATAACTAATTTACTAGTGTTTAATACAACTTACATGAGGGAAGAAATGAACGTTCAAATTCTTGAATTATTCTTTAATAGAAAGGATGAGTTTGGATACCTAAATCATGAATATTATTAGGTTGCAGGTTTTTAAGTTTGAGCTGCCAGTAAAGTTGCGACCGTAGTCGAGGGCGACCTAAAGGCTCCCTTTCCATTAGCTACTACACCAAGGTGTAGGAGAGGGCGCTACTCCTTTCCTTGGATTGTTCCACTTTATCCTTGATACGTACCTTATAATGCTGAGTGTTAAGCTAAGAGGTATCAAGTACCATTTTTCAAGTCTTTGGTATGACCCAACCTGGGATTGAACCCTGGTCTCCTAGACCATTGGCGGACACTCTACCCACTAGGCCAATGAGCCGGTATGTTTACTTAGTAAATAATGCTCATGGCTAAACCTAAACATCACCATATACAAGCTTGTAAAATGTGCTCAGCAATTGCACAAAGTTTAAAATCTTTTGCTAGTGTTTGTTTCGTTTAGTTTTTTTGTTGGGGCGAGGGTTCCTCCCATTCATCCTGTAATAAATATCTAATTCCTTTAAATCTGTTCGAAGGCCTTGCAACAAGATTGACAGTCATTTCAATAAATTCTTCAAGAAAAGTGGCTAAATTTGCACTCTCTACTTTCATGTCATTTGTTCATTTAAATGATCCGTAAATTTTGAACAAGTCATTTATAAACAATACATCACTAGTGACCATCACATCATATAACTACTCCCAGGCATGCTATCACTACCATTATCATTGTTTTTGTTGCCGCTGCTTGGATTCTACTTTTGCCATTGTTAAGTTTTATCTTTGTTATTCATGCTGGTAAACTTAAGCAGGCTTTCAACACATGATGTTCTATGTGTTAGAAAGCAATGAACATTTACTTTTATGTACTATCAATTATTACTACTACTACTACTATGAAATAACATTATTTACTCAATCTTTGGCAATTCAATTATCCTCTTTGTTCTGGATTATTGATTTATATTGATTTATATTTTTAAATTTGAAAAAAAGAAAAAGGAATATTCCAATGTTTTCTTTGAATATTGAGCCATGCATTTAATGCTAGTTTTTCTTTGCCTTTAAACTACTCTGCTCTTCTTTCTCCTCAATTACAATCTCTGCAAAAAGCCATTATCTATATTAATTGTACATTAAATAGGGTTATATACCAACATCGTTGATAAAAAGAAATGCCAATTGATGTCACTAACTTCAAAGAGTGATGTAATGGCACCTATAAATAAGCACAACACTTAATGTTCTCTTTATGCCTCACTTAAAACAAGCCAACATGGAATAGACACCCTTCCTTATAATTCAGATGCATGGCATTGAGTTTTTTTTTTTTTTTTTTTTTTTTTTTAATAGTCAGAAAGAAAAGTCTAAAGCCAGCATTAGCAACATTTTTCAACCAGCATGCCTCATGTAGAGATGGCTCAGTTGGACCACACTACCAAAAAAAAAAAAAAATGAAGTGAATGAATAAAATAACAAAGGAAAGTGCACAAATATGAACTATTTTAAAATAAATTTCATGTGCATCGAACCTTGCTTAATGATTTATGCTTAACATAATGGTTATTGTCATAGGAAATGGAATCAACACAGTTGAAATCCCGACTGAGACTGTTTGCATTTCACTTCATACTTATATCTTTAGGAAAGGCATAAATCCATCTATTTTCTCTCTCTACCCTACAGCTATGATAAATAGTAAACCAGATTGGGTTCTATATATAGTCTTGGTAAAGTAAGAAGTCTTGGTAAAGAAAGAAGTCTTGGAGAAGGAAAACTCTGATTTCAAGTCAGCTGTACTCTGCTTAAAGATTAGCCTTTGCACACTGTGTGTAAGTGAATGAGAATGAAAGAAAAACAAAATTTTTAAAATTACCCTGGTATAATTATGAAATTAACCTTGCTATGCATTATTTTGTGCTGCTATTAATAGAGATTCAGTTTCTTTCTTGAAGTTTCACTTTCTCTACCATATTCAGGTCATCTCAAGCAATTTCCTTTGTCATGTAGTATCCTTTTTAGACATTAAACAAGCTTATCAAATACAGAAATTTTTATGTTTAATTCAGAAAATCTGTAGAAAACTTTCACTCCAAAATATATTTAATGACTAAAGATTTTTTTTTTTCCAGGGATATTAGCAGCAACAAAATTTCAATAATAGATGAAGCAGTTTTTGCACATTTGCCAAATCTCAAAGAATTGTAAGTAACTGTTGAATACTTAACGACTCATTGTCTTGCAAAAATTAACCTTAAGAATAGTTTCTTTAAATATTCATGACTTGTATATGCAATGTTTAAAAGTTTGCGCCATATGTAACAATACTTCATATAAAGCTGTTTCTTGAATATATGGAAAAGTTGCTATAAGGCTGGTCTTGAGATTCAGTATATATATATATATATATATATATATATATCTCAACTGTTTATCTCCTTCAAAATAGTTCCCTTGAGAAGTTACATATTGATGTAGACATTGTTCTTACTCTTGGAAACTGTGTTGGGAGCCTTTAGCTGATATTGTCTTCAGTTGGTTTGCCACAACCTGTAGCATGTTCTCATCAGATACCAAATGGCATCCACAGAGTTGGGGGGGGGGAACACTCCTCGGTATGTTTTTGTCCTTTATTTGTGATACACTTAAACAGATAGATATACTTGTAATATGTTTAACATTGATCTGCTGATTTCAGTCAGTTGCTAACCTGAAAAAAAATCAATCTCTTTACTTTCTTGACAGATTTTGTATCTTAGTTGTATTTTTATGGTATATATGACTGAATCATAGTCTTGCATGTATTTTATTGTTAATGGACAAAAGCTTTGTGTTACAACATTTTAAGGAAAGCAACAAAGCCAACACTCATAGGATATATCAGAATTTCAAATAACAGATTTTCCTATTTGCCTTTGTTATCCACTTTTGTGACCTTTAGTTATTAGGTGCTTTCAAAATTATTGTTGGCTTGAAATATTAGTCCATACTTTAAAACTTTTTAAAATTGTCTCAGAAGCCTTTTCTAGAATATGTTGAGTGTCACCATCGCTTGGTGACTCTCATGGCAAGTTCCAACACATATCAAGGTCTAACCAGAGTAGCATCTGTATTTTTGTATTCACATTAGTTTATGTACTTGCATATTCATGTACATTTGAGTATGGAGATGTACAAAAATGCACGTGATTAGCCCTCATGATTGCCTGTTGTTTTCTCCTCTTTCCCTTTTTTCTCATTTTCTTCATTCTTTCTCTTCGATTGTCTTTTTTCTTGTTCTTTTCTTTCACTTTTTTCTTGTTCTCCTTCTCTCTTTTCTTGTTCTCTTCTTCTGCTCTCTTTTTGTTCTGCTTTCTCTTCTTCTTCTTCTTCCTCTTCTTCTTCCTCCTCTTGTTTTCTTCTTCTTCTTCCTCCTCTTGTTTTCTTCTTCTTCTTCCTCCTCTTGTTTTCTTCTTCTTCTTCCTCCTCTTGTTTTCTTCTTCTTCCTCCTCTTGTTTTCTTCTTCTTCTTCCTCCTCTTGTTTTCTTCTTCTTCTTCCTCCTCTTGTTTTCTTCTTCTTCCTCCTCCCCCTCTTGTTTTCTTCTTCTTCCTCCTCCCCCTCTTGTTTTCTTCTTCTTCCTCCTCCCCCTCTTGTTTTCTTCTTCTTCCTCCTCCCCCTCTTGTTTTCTTCTTCTTCCTCCTCCCCCTCTTGTTTTCTTCTTCTTCCTCCTCCCCCTCTTGTTTTCTTCTTCCTCCTCCTCCCCCTCTTGTTTTCTTCTTCCTCCTCCTCCCCCTCTTGTTTTCTTCTTCCTCCTCCTCCCCCTCTTGTTTTCTTCTTCCTCCTCCTCCCCCTCTTGTTTTCTTCTTCCTCCTCCTCCCCCTCTTGTTTTCTTCTTCCTCCTCCTCCCCCTCTTGTTTTCTTCTTCTTCCTCCTCCTCCCCCTCTTGTTTTCTTCTTCTTCCTCCTCCTCCTCCTCCTCTTGTTTTCTTCTTCTTCCTCCTCCTCCTCCTCCTCTTGTTTTCTTCTTCTTCTTCCTCCTCCTCCTCCTCCTCTTGTTTTCTTCTTCTTCCTCCTCCTCCTCCTCCTCTTGTTTTCTTCTTCTTCCTCCTCCTCCTCCTCCTCTTGTTTTCTTCTTCTTCCTCCTCCTCCTCCTCCTCTTGTTTTCTTCTTCCTCCTCCTCCTCCTCCTCTTGTTTTCTTCTTCTTCCTCCTCCTCCTCCTCCTCTTGTTTTCTTCTTCCTCCTCCTCCTCCTCCTCTTGTTTTCTTCTTCCTCCTCCTCCTCCTCCTCTTGTTTTCTTCTTCCTCCTCCTCCTCCTCCTCTTGTTTTCTTCTTCTTCCTCTCTCTCCATTTCCTTTGCTCATTTCCCTTTTCTCTTGTTTTTATTATTTTCCTTCCTCTTTTTCTCTTCCTCTCCTTTTCATTATCTCTTTTCTTTCTCCCTCTCTCATATCAAATAATGTTGTTTTACTTCATGGCTATAAGAGTTTGTGTCATAAGATTTAGAGGGTGGGTGTGGATTAACTTCAAACTGTAAACACCTGTTGGCCTCAATATTGAATCACTTCTATGCCAAACTTTTTTGTTCTCTCATTCACAAAACACACACACACACACACACATATATATATATATATATATATATATATATATATATATATATATATAGCTGAGAGCACTTTCTTCCTTCCCTTCTCTATTTCTCTGGGGAATTTTCTACAGCTTTTTCATATGCATAGCTACATGTCAGTTTCCTGGTAGCAATGAGAAAATAGACAATTCATCTACAATACTCAGAGTAAAAAAGAATCAGATTTTTTTTTTCTTCAGTTATTGTCTCTTTGTTTTAGTGGCTGTCATTTGGTCAAAATATTCAGACACGAAAAAGACAAATACACGTGTGTGTGTGTGTGTGTGTGCGCGCGCGCGCGCAAATATAGTGATCTTTGTTTTTATTTTGTTCTACATCATCTGTTAACCTGTTGTAATCAGTCATGGTAAAAAATGTGGCTTCTGTTTCTGAAGATGTAACAATTGTAATTAGCTAGCTTGTCATTATTGTTATATCAAGAATTTGGATAATTTAAAAAAAAAAATTCAGTGGAAATACATTGTCTTCTGTTGGTATTTGTTTTAGGGATGCAAATTAGAAAGTTATTCTATAAGTTTTTTTTCTCAACATCAGGTTATTCCATGAATTTGAATTATTTAATCTAGTTTAAGATATTTTATGAAGCCAGAATTTATAACTATTTAAGAAAAACTGTTTTGTGTCTTATCTGTTATTAGTTTATTTACTGCTAAAAAGAAAAACCTAAGTGAGCTAATTCCATATCTTTTTTCCAGGAGTAGTAGCTAGTCATTTCAATTCGATTTTTATGGATCTCTCATTGTTCATATTTATCTATGGAAAAAAAATTCTCATTCAGTTTACTCTAATAAAAAAATCTTGCTCTGAGTAAAGTTTTGTTAGGTTGCAGTTATTTATACACATAATGAGAATTCTATTAATATATAGACTTATTTCTCGATAGATAAGGGTAATTTTTTTTTCCATAAATGTACACTTGGCTTTGTTTGGTATTGGTTTATAGTAAGATTTATTTTAATCTTGTAAAAATATTTATTTTGAGGCTATTCAAAATGGTGGCAAATCAGAGTGCTCCAGGTTTGAACTGAGTTCTGTCAAGTTTTTGATTGCTGAGAAATGCAAATCATGTGAAATTTACTGAACAATGCATGTGTACAGAGAAGCATGTTTTGGTTTTTCTTTCCTTTTTTTTTTTTTTAAGTTTACAAAAATGGGCTAAAACATTGTTTTGCCAACATGAGTCTGAGTGGAAAAGACAGTCTATGGACTGGAAACACTCGCTCTCTGGTAAAGAAAAAGTTATTGATGCAGCGGCCAATAAAAAATGTTATACTGACAATGTTCTAGGACATGACAGAACTCACTACTATTGATATCTTTGGAAAAGGTGCAGCTGTAAACAGTGTTTCCTATTACCAACTCCTTAGGCAAAATTCACCTTATTTATTGAATGATCCTGATATAAAAATGGTATTTAATTTTGTATGTTTAAATATTCATTAAGTTTAACCTATTTCCCTGTAGCTTTTTAATAAGTACTGTCAAAGAATGTCTTGATAACATTTTCTTTATATAAAGGTACTTAAAAGATGCTTCTCAGTATCCTCGTTATTTGGTTGTTTAATCTTCCAGCAAGGCTCAATTCAAATTGTTCTTAAAGGTCTGTTTTTTAGCCACAATAGATGTTATCCTATATTAGCCTTAGTCAAGGTTTACCATGAGTGTATCAGCTTTTTACTCTTGCTGTCTAGCCAGATACTTATGAAGTTTTGACTAAAATTCTCACTCAGCTACTCTCTTCAAGTAATGTATTTTGTATTTATACAACCCCTTTGTCATGGGCAGAATCTGTCACAAGGTCAATTTTTTAATCAGTACTGCTGGCTTGAATTCAGTTTTACTTCTAGACTGGTTGCTATACCAAGACTAAAGAACCTATTCCACCTTACTATTTAACCATAGCTGGCAAGAGAACTAAAAGCTTCATACCTTCCCCTAGGACATTAGTGTGAAGTGAAATGCAAACAGTCTTGTCCAGGCTTTGAATCTCTGGTCACCTATTCTATTTCCTATGACAATAATCATTACACCACACACACTCTCTCTCTTATTAACCTTTGTCAAGGTTTACTATGGATGTATCTGCTTTTTCCTGTTGCTGTCTGAACAGATACTTATAAAGGTTTTACCAAAATGTCTGCTCTGCCAATCTCTTGAAGTAATATAGCATATTCATAATGAGATTTTGTCTCTATTTGGTAGTATAAAAATTTAGGGAAAATTGGATTTATGCCTTTCTCAATGTGATTAGTATAAGGGAAACACAAGTAGCAGCCGTCCAAATCCCTCTTTGGTTTGCCAGTTCTATTTTCTGTGCTGTTTTCACTCCCGCACATTTCCGTCTCTCTTGTATATTGTGCAGTGTCATGAATATTTCCTATTGCATGAGTAATTTCTTATGTGGCAGATTCAAACTGCCAGAAAATTGAAGTAGTTTTAGGTGTCATTGTGTGCTGAGCAGTTTTCAGTGGAGTAAAATGACCGATAGCTTCTTCGTGACCCCACCTAGTTTATTATTGTTATATGAAATTTGGGAAGGAATCTGATTGTTGGTTGTGTTTATAAAAGCAAGAGAATTGATATCCACCAGAAAATCTATAGAAATGATTATTAATTTCAATCATTGTATGACATGTTATGAAAAACTTGACACATTTGGGTGTTTTGTCATAATTATCTATAAGGATTTGATCAGTTTTACAATAGACCATTTAGTTAGAAAAAATTTTACAGTTTTTACTTTTGTATTAAGTTGAGTCAAGTTTTGCAATATTTTAGTATGTATTAGTTTGCGGTTTGTATATCAAAGAAGTTTAAGCTCAAAAAGGTGCTCACTGTCATTGGTAGTATCATATAAATGGTGTGTTGACACATTGTACATTACTTCAATGTGTGTGATTTGAAAGCTGTACAGTGCAACATAGCCTAATTTGGGAACTTATACTTTACAGGTTCAAACTGGGCTATAATGCCATGAAGCAATCAAAAAAATCTGTTGTGCAAAAGGTGAAGGTGCAGTTGATCACAATACAGTAACCAGATGGTTCAAGGAATTTTGCTTGGGTTGCAAGAACCTCATCATCTCACAGTCCAGTGTCATTTGTCACCTTCATGACCTTGGTGGCAAAAGCATCTGGAACTGCAGAGTTATGCCTCACATTGCCAAAATATTGTAAATCTTTTGACTCACCCTAGTAATAATACTAGGCATAACTTCTATGATTTCAAACTGGATTATTTTCATATGGAATAAAGTTATAGTGAAAGGATAAAGACTGGGAGATTCAGTTCTGTTATTGAAACGATGGATTTTCTAATTACTCTCTCTAGTGAGATCAGGTTGTATGACTGAAAATGTTTTTTGCAATTTATTTTTAAGTAAATTCAAATAAGATTCCTCCTATTGGCAAGATTTGGAATACACTGACAATCACTTGTAGAGTACCCCTTCATTGCCATTACTCCCAGGTTCACTCTGTACTTGTTAGGCGTCCCATCTATGAGTCAAATCATTCCCTTTAAAAATTATTCATATACAATAGGACCATGTGCAAAAAAAACTTAAGAAATAACTAAAAAAATGTAAATATGAACATATAATCAATGCAATTCCCTAACCTCTAGGCATAAAATATTCCTAAACTAGTCGACATACCATTAAAATAAATAAGTCTTTAAAAAAATTTTTATACTAAATGTAATTTCTGCTCAAAAACATTTAGTCTGAATTCATTCAACCAATTTTAGTGTTTTTTTTTTTGGGGGGGGGGGGTTTTTGTTTTCAATGTTGGTTAAGATTCAACATTGTTTATTTTTATGTTCTGTCTAGGTCCATTTTGTAAAGAAAAAAGCTGTTTTCTTTCCTTCATTCAAGCTTGAATTTAAATGATTTCTTTTTTTGATATTATCTTTTTCTTTTGTTTTTTTTCCAGGGACATTAGCGGAAATAAAATTTCTTCTATAAATGAAACAGTTTTCTCCAGTTTACCCAATCTGAAAGAATTGTAAGTATTAATCTTAACATCTCTTCTGACCTTGGTTATAGGTAAATAGAGCTATCTGGGCTCTTTAAATTTACTACAGCTACCTGTCTAGGAGAAGGAAAATACTGAATACAAACAAGCTGTATGGATTTATCTAACTTCTCACCAAGTCAAATTGGACATGAAATTATTTTCTAGTAGGTGGGGGCATGCACAAATCTAGACTCATGCCTAGCTATTACATAAAATGGCTGGTCCCTCAGCCATTCTCCTTCAGGAGGGCACCTCAGGTGCCAAGTATTAAATTCACTCCTAAGCAGTTACTACTCTGGGACCAGGTGATCAAATTAAACACCAGGTGAGCCCTGAATATGCCTGCTAAGATATATACGATTTTAAAACTGACCTTGTGTCACATGATGGGTTTGGTACAAAACGGATCATTGCAGTATATAGTCTTCTTTTCTATGGACTTTTTCTGCTTGATTAGCATATTTTACCTTACAATCACATGTCCTAGGCCTGACATTAAACTGCATCTTATGGTGAGGCTCCAGTCTTTGAATGTGAGAAATGTGGAGTGCTCCCTTCATAACATTACTCTCAGGTTCATTTTGACCTAGAATGGTAGTACCTGTTAGTTCTTCTATGTGGGTCAAATAGAACTGTTCAATCTGACCCAGCGGTTAGTGTTCGCCAATGGCCCGGGAGACCTGGGTTCAATCCCAGGTCGAGTCATACCAAATACTTTAAAAATGGAACTTGATACCACCTTGCTTAACACTCAGCATTATAAGGTACGGTTCAAGGGTAAAGTGGAGTAATCCAGGGAATGGAGTAGCGCCCTCCCCTACACCTTGGTGTAGTAGCTATCGAAAAGGGAGCCTTCGGGTCACCCTCGACTATGGTCGCTAACTTTACTTTACTACTTATATTAAATCATATGGTTGTGTGCAAATTGTTCATATTACATAAGAATGCTTGATAAATAGAATTGCTAATGTTAAAAAGCAATACTTGAAACTATTTAACTGTGTGCAAGCCAATGAGCTCTGGTTCGTTTTGCTCACAAATCATATATATGCCTAAACCCCCCCACACAATCTGATTGCAACATGCGGTCAATTTTTAAGCGGAGGTTTGAATTCAGGGTTTTACTTCTACTATATCGATTGCCATACCGAAGTTAAAGAGCCCAATCTGCCCTACTGTTTGCCCATTGTTGGCGAGAGAACAATTGGATTCATACCTTTCTCACAGGTATTAGTGCTATGTGAAATGCCAACAGTCTCACCCAGGATTTGAACTGGTGTCACCATGTCCATTTCCTACGACAGTATCCATTACACCCCAAACACCAATGCTATATATTTCCTAATAACTGAAAGATAACAAATGAACCTCCTCCCCATCCTGACTTTAAATTTCACTTTTTAAAGTTTGAAGTTTTCTGTTCATAATTAGAAATGTGTCATAATTAACTAAACATCGTGGCGCATTGGTTACGAGAGGAGAAAAGTTATGTTTTTCAAATTCTGGCAGAATTTGAAAGTGTTGAAATAATTAACAACAATTCAAGCGTATCATTTGGATTAAATTGAAACTGAAATGTTCTCAAGTTTAAAATAATCACAAGCAATAAATTTTACATCTTGGAAAGTGGAAAACTGCAGTCTGCTCTTTTTCAACATTCTTTTTCTATGTGCTGATACTTTTTTCTTATGTTTAATTATTTACTAATCAAACTGCCCAATAAATACAATAAAAATAAATCATTAATAATTGTTAATGTCTGTTGAATTATTAATAAAATATACTTGATGAAATGCAGATGTTAATACTTTTATACAAAGTGCTCTAAAATTTCAATGAAAAACATAATCTATAACGTACAAATGTAAAAATACTATATTACTATATGAAGTATACTGTCATATAGTAAGTTTGGTCATCACTAAAGCTTAGTAAATTACTATTTGAGTATTAACTCAAGAAAAAATTGATAGCAAATAAGTCTTGTAGATCAATTAGTGAGTTTGATTTTCATGAGTGCTCCACTATTTTGGCCTGGTGCCTGACTAAGCAAACTTTGTAAATAAATCTTTGAAAAATTAATCTTTTGATTTTTTTTTTTTTTTTCCCCCCCATCTTTTAGTTTTCTATGTTTTAGTTGTTTGTTTATTTATTTATATAAAGTGTACCGGTAAATAAAATGAGTGCTTATGTGCCTTATTAACATCTAATTTATATTTTATAACAAAGAAATTTGGGATTTTCTTAACTTAAAATTCTATCAGAAGTGATAAGAAAACTTTTAGTAGTAACTTCATAATGCAACAATGGATGTCATTTAAAAAAATTATATATACTAGCTTATTTTCTTCCCTCTTCTTTGTATGTCTGTTTGTCTGTCTCTTTTCTTTCCTCTTAGTGTGTGTCTCTTTTTTCTTCTTTCCTCTCTCTCTCTTCTTCACTTCTCTTTGTGTGTCTCTCTCTCTTCCTCTTTGTCTCTCTTGCTCTGATCTTATTAAAAAATCCCAAATCGTGCGTGTGTGTGTAAATCTTTTATATTCACTATTAGCTTAAATTTTTAGATAGTTTCAATCAATAAAAACATAAATATGATGTTACTTATTTGAAAAATGTATGAATTTATATAATTAATAGTTTGCTATATTCATAAAAGAATGTCTTATATTGGTGATAGAACATATATATCTAAATCAGTATAGCATAACGGCAGTTGGTGACTGTTTTGCTCTAAGAGCAAGATCCAAACACACACACACACACACATATATTGAAAATCCCGGGATTGTGGAGTGGGTGCCTAATTTTTAAAAAGGCGAGAAATAGGTTAATTGGTGACATCATTTTTTCCCTTTCCATTCATTCATTTTCAAGGACATTAGTAAAAATGACATTTGGATCAAATTGATTTTTTCCCTCCTGTGTAAAGCAAAATACAAATTTGATTAACAAATAATAATTTCAACATTGTTCTTCCACTCCCTCTTTAAATCGTTTACCAAATTTTTGTTCTACTACATTACATAATATTAATTTACCTTTACTTTTATTTTGTTTCATGGTTTTCTCTCTCTCTCTCTCTCTCTCTCTCTCTGGGGTAGGATACAAAAGTACAAAGAAAAAAATGGCCAGGGGGTGGCTGTATGGGTTCGGGTTTCTATGTGGTATGAACTCCAACTTGTGCCACTATAAATTTGTTTCCACATTTTTGATAGGCCGTCATCTGCTTGTAGTTAATTTGTAATAAGAGACAGTTTTTTCACTACCCTCTCTCTCTCTCTCTCTCTCTCTCTCTCAGATGTTATGTAGTGTAGAGTGGCAGAAAGGGAAAAAAAGCAGGGTACTGTGTAAGGGGTGGTGTTCTTATTAAATCTGTTTATGGTGTAGAAAGAAGCTGGTACTGGCAGGGATATGTAGAACATTACTGGGTTCAGTAGCTTTGTAATAAGCGGGAGAGGGCTACGAGGAAAGAATTATGTACTTCATTATTGTTGTTGCTGTTTCTACAGCAAGGAAGTATATATATATATATATATATATATATATATATATATATATATATATATAATCTCCTCGTCTCCCCTGTCTATCTTTAGACTAAGTGCCTCCCTGATGGAATGATATGCAATGCACACGTGTTTGAGTGGTCGGCTTCCCTTTTTACAGTTAGCAAAGGTCAAAGTTCATTTGCTTTCAAATGATTGGATCAATAACCATTTCCAATTTTTCTGTCATCCACGTATCTCTGTCGACCCCGACTCACACTTTTGGAAAAAAATTTGGAGGCAAAATGAAATTTTGTCAGACACAAAACTGGAACTGTAGGGGCCCCCAGTGAGGATCTAATGCTCAATAGTAATAATGATCTTACTCTACGTCATTTCAAGATAGCTTGCCCAATGTCAAAACTGTATCATGCAAGATAGACATAGTTAAGTTGCAACCTAACTGTTTAACTTAAGAACTGTATGTCTTGTTTATATTTGTAATATGAGCAACGGCTACAGGGAAACATTAACCTCATGATGATATTTATTAACTTTTAAGTCATAACAAAGCATAATTCGTTATTAGTTTTCTAGGAGGTTCGCACCTAAAGCCTGTAATATACTTGTAAAATATATCTTTGTGTGGCCTTCAGTAACCTAAGTACACTATAAGCTCTATTGGTCTCTCTTTGCTCTTATCTTTGGCAAAAGGTGTAGACCAGAGGGCAATTTTTAGAAAAATAAACCTGGGGCTGTGTGTGTAATATATACACACAGATCTGTTTCAGGATTCAGTTGTTTACAAATCAGAATATGTTGCTAGAGACCTCTCTCCTCTCCTGGTATTCAAGAGCTGAAAATTTAGGCTTGGTGGGAGGCGGTGGTGGTGGAGGCACTCATTTTCCTTTCAGACCATTCCTTGTACTTACTTCCCTTTCTTTCTTTTTTTCTTTTTAAAATTTTTTTAACTGTTTTAGAAAATTTCATAATAGAAAGTTGTGGGAGGGATACATTTCTGCATACTTCTGTGTGTTTTTTATATATATATATATATATATATATATATATATTGTGGGAAGTGACTAAATAAATCAAGAATTAGTTGGGGTATATGTGTCACATTTTAAAGGTGGCCAAGCATATCAGTTAAAGAATTATGTGTGTTTTCTTTGGCTGGTGGATTAATGTCTGTATGTCTCTCTCTCATACATATATATATATATATATATATATATATATATATATATATATATATATATATATATATATATATATATATATATATATAATCTCAAATCATACATTGTGTGTAAATAAGGTAATGTTTAGACCCAGAAATTTCTTGTCATTATTAATTGGGTTGCGGAAATGGGGGGGTGAAATGCATGTTTGGTCCTCTTATACTCTCTCACAGTTGCATCCTGCTACTTTTGCCACACTTCCCAGTCATAAATACTCTGTTAGTGTCCATCCCCTTATCGAACCATCAAATTTTGGCATTTAATAAGTCATCAGGTGTTAAACTAAACCAAACCCTGGCTAAAGGATGGAAGTTAAATGTCTCCTCTACTTTTTAGGTTTGTTTCTTTGTTTTATGGCATGGTAACCTTCCTGGGCTATTTAATGCCAAAGCCATGCTTGTAGAAAAAGAGTGGTGGTATTATAGCTTGGAAGATATGGGGATTCATACCAGTCCCAAAGGGTATTAGTCCAAAAGGGAACATAATAGCGTGACTGGAGTTATAATTCCCTTACTAGGACATCACTTTTCAACACGTTAATCCAAGCGTCTTAAATAGAGGGAGTTCACCCCCTCAATTTCAGTTCATTATTTAAAAGGCTATTATGCAGATTAAAAGTTATCATTGATGATATTCATTATATTTTTGTTTTCTTAATTTGCCCTGCTAAAATTGGGGTCCGTCAAATGCGGTATTCATTTTGAAATGAATCAAATTTTGGGATTTAATAAGTCATAAGGAGTTGATGTGCTGTTAAATGAACTAAACCAAATCACGGCTAAACAGTGAAAGTCGAATGTTTCCTCTACTTTTTAGGTTTGTTTCTTTAATGGCATGTTAACCTTCCTGGGCTATTTAATGCCAAAGCTATAGTGCTTACTATGAAGTTGTTGTCCAGCACTTCAACCCTAATGCCACAGGGATTCTCTCCTCCTCTACCTTGATGGTTTCATTGAGAAACAGCTAAAAATAAAGTGATAATCTAGAGTTGTTGATGGTTGACAAAAATTCATTTAATCTTACCAAGTGTCTTATTTATCCATTATTGCACACCACTAGGATCGATACTGTTATGGCCACCAAATAGCTGAAAATTTTCTCGCCAGAAATCAGTTATCACTTTTCTGGTTACTTGAAAACTCAAGACTAGAGAAAATGTTTATATTTGTAATCCAACTAATGGCCATCAGTGGGTTATAAATGTTAACCACTCAATGGCATTTCTTAGCTTATAAATCCTCACAAAAATGTAGTTTGGTATAAGTATACTAAAATTTTCCTCTTGGGAAGATTTTCAGCTATTAATAAAATCAGAATTATTATTTATATTGCTATGTTCTAAATTTATTTTTTACACTTAAAATTCTCACTTCACACTTCCTCCGCATTTTCTTTGAAATTTCTTTTGAAGTTTGAAATTACCACTACATGAAAAGCTACTACCATATATGAATTGTGTGTGTGTGTGGTATATGAGTGTTTTGTATATACAGTTATAAGTAGGCAAGAATCTGAAAATGTTAAAATTCAAAATTTCAGTGTGATTCCATAGCTAGTAATCACTCCAAAACATCAAAGACTGTAGACTTTTAGAGTTCAACATAAAATGTTCTATGACTAAGGCATAATTTTGATTTTTGGGTCAATTAAAGGTCATATTCTCTTACTCCACTCATACATATGCTTATATTAATGAGTTTCTATTTAAGAATTTCAGTGCTATTCAAAAACCGACCAATACCATTTTGTGATTAATAAAAGAAAAGAAATTTCTCAACTTCTTTCCCCATGAAATCAGATATTAACATTCACAAATCTGTGATGTTATTGTTATTTATAAATCGAAATATATTTTTATCATTCTTTTTCAGGAAAATGAACCATAATCATTTAAGTAAAATGCCATATTTTGGAAAGAATTACAGCCTTGTTGAGCTTCACTTGTGAGTAAATTTTTCAATCTTTTTTTTTCTTTTCCGTTTTTCTTTTCTTTTCTTTTTTTTTTTTTTTTTTTTTTTTTTTTTTCCATGAACAAGCAGAAAGGCAAGTGAATGCTTGAATTTGTTGGCTCATTCTTTGGGAAAGGAATCCTTAGGAGACCTCATCCATTTCATATATCTAGTTGGCCCAGTAAGAAAAACTCTTGAAAACATACAATTGTGTGCAAATTATTTGTAATAGATAGGAATACTTCATATTATATAAATCCAAAAAGATTTAAGAAGCAAAAAGTACAATAAATTTGATTTCCTAACATTTAGTTATAAAGTAACCTTAGCTGTGTTGATATGCTGTTATGATTAGTCAAAAACTATTGATTGATAAGTTGATTCTGTCTTAGTCAAAAACAGAAATAGCTTGATTTTTTTTTTTTTTTTTTAATGGCATATCAAGCTTCATGGTTTATTTAATACCAAAGCCATCCTTGAAGACAAATTTAACCCATAGCTGGGAGAATAATTTTCCTCATATTTATACTTGTATGAGCAATGGCTACCAGGATTAATATTTTGGTTTAATATTTATTAAATCAAACAACATTTCAAGTATATTATACAAAAAAGACAAAATTATAGATATATATGAATCATTCAAATCAATTTAGAAAAAAGGTTTGTTTTTTTTTTTTTTTCGCATTGGTTTTGTTTATGGAAATAATGTGCTAATTAAGTTCAATGTATTTTTAAGGTGGGAAAGTTGCCTCTCTATCAAATTGGGCTTAAGTAAAATAATATTTAGCTTAGATTAAATACCACTCATGCTATTAAAATGATCATGAAACCTTAATTTAAACTCAAAAGCAGAATATTTTATAATGGCACCAAATCAGATGATGCCAATAAGGTTTTGTTTTTGTTTTTTTATTATTGATTTTTGACCCATATTCAGAGGAATTGCCTCCATTCTCTTTTCAAAATGGCTTACAGTATAGTCAAATAGGACTCTGTTTGAAATATCCATTAAGATATCACAATGCTAGCATTTGCCTTAACTTAAATTTAATATCAGGATATTTTATAGGTAATGGCACCAAATCAAAAGTGAAGTAAATCTGACAAATCTGATGTGCCAAGAGAAGCTGTGAAATTTTTAGAATAGGGTGTTGGTTTTTGCACACATCCAGACAGTTGTTCACCATTATCTTTGGATTTTACCCTCTTTGGGGCAAGGGACTTGGAATCTTTCCCTAAGTCGTAAAAGTAAAGTTGGCGACCTTAGTTGAGGGTGACCCGAACGCTCCTTTTTCAATAGCTACCTCACCAAGGTGTGAGTGAGGGTGCTATTCTATTACCTGGATTGCTCCACTTTACCCTTGATCCTTACCTTATAATGCTGAGTGTTGAGTAAGGCGGCATCAAGTACCATTTTTTGAGTCTTTATGACTTGACCTGGGGTTGAACCCCAGTCTCCTGGACCATTGGCAAACACTCTACTCATTAGGTCAATGGGCCCCCTAAGTCATACTGTTTATTTAAAATACTATCATTATAACTAAGCAATGTATCTGGTCAGAAGTGACCAATTTAAAACCTTAAGGGAATAAACCTTTCTTTTGGTTTGGTTTCTTTATTTAATGGCATATCATTCTTTGTGGGTTATTTAATTCCAAAGCTATCCTTATAAAAGAACAGTAGTAGCACTTTTTTTTCTATAGCTTGTGAGATAATGTGTGAGGTTCATACTTTTCTCAAGTATATTTGTCTGAAAGGAAATTTAATAGAGTGACTGGATTTCAAACTTGCTTACTACTATGTCAAAGTCTAGCAGATTAACCACTACATCACAGGGATTCCCTCCTTTGTTTTGGTCACTCTGTTTGGATTTAAAGTTTAGTGTCCCTCTTAAGAGATTAATAAGGGAGGAATCCTTGTGGCCAACATTCTGTGCTGTAACATCATAGATAGCAAGTTCAAACTCTCATCACATAATGTTTGCTTTCAGACTGTAGAAAGGTATGAACCTCCCTCTCCTCCCAGCTATGAATTAAATAGCATCATTACTGTTCATCATACAATCATGGCTTTGGCACAGTGTTTGATATGCCATTAACCAAAGAAACCAAACCTGAGAGGTAATGGTAATTATTCATAAATAAGTTCTAAGGGAGATAAATCTGAAGAAATATTTCATTTTTCATTACCCTAAGTCATATGCTGAATATTACTTTCTCTCTTATATTCTGGAACACTTGCCTGTCTGCTTGCGGGTGGCTCTATGTACATCAGTCAAGCCACTCAGAAATATTCCCATTGCATATCAGATTTGAGAGCAATATTTTATTAGCCAATTGTTAGTCACCTTTATCTTACTCTTCTTCTCAACCCATCGGTCATACTAGTTTTATTGCTGGGAGAGACGGATTCTCATTTCCATTTGCAGCACTCCTATCTTTTTTCTGCTCTGTGTGTGTGTGTGTGTGAACACACACACACACACACACCTCTGTCTATCAGCATATGATGGATATGACCAAGTCTATTTGTATGTGCATGTATTATATATAACACGTATATGAGGTTTTGTATATCTGATAGATCTTTAAAAAGAAAGAAAAAAAATGCCTCCATCTGCAGATGATCAATAAATCTTATGCTTATAACTGTTTAGTGTGGCATTTCCCTCATCTTCGACCTTATCTCGCGCAACATCTCTGCATACCGTTTTTTTTTTTTTTTCCTTCCTCTCTCTCTCTCTTTCTCTCTCCTTCCTCCTGCTTGATGGCTGATGTGGCTTTTCTGTGGAAGACTTTATTTATTTAACAGAAACCTACTGGAATCATTTTCAGCTTAGAGGTACCCACTGAAACACTTATCCTAGGGATCTTTTATAGCTGTCCCGTTAGTATCAGAGCTATTTGGTATTATAGAAACTTATCATTATACCAACTTTGCAAAGACATAATTTTTTTTAAATTTGTTAATGTAATTGCTGATATCTGAGGTAGGATTTATTAAATATGTCAATCTTTATTCACTCTAATAATTATGTGTATAGTGATACAGAAAATATTGACAAAGTAAGCAGATGCCAAAATGTCTATAGCAAATTTAAGAAATATCACAGATATGATATTAATTCAGTGTTGATGATGTATTTGTTATACTTAAAAACCTAGCAAAATATCAACTTCGAAGGTATGTCTAAAGAGCAGGCTTCAACCTTCCTTATGGCTCTCATTGGATTATTATAGTCTCATAACCTCCCTCACAGCCCTTTCTTGGTTATTATAGTCCCATACCATTATTGTAAAGTTGCTATGCCAAGCAATTTTCCTTCAATGCACTGGAAGGTTTAATTGGCAGTGCCCATCTCCTCTTCAAATATCATGTGACAGGTACTAGTAGCAAGGAATAATCCTTGACTTAAATAATCCAAATGTTTTGATCCGATTCAACTCAGAAAGTTACCCTCTCATGTCAACAAGTCGGCAGGAGGTTTGAATTCAAATTGATTGTAACCACATCAATTCATGTACAGTTATTTTATGCTTAGAGGTTAGGGAATCGTATTCATATTTTATTTTTTGCTGAAATTTCTTTAGAGGACTTTTTTTCTTTACATGGTCCTATTGAAAAAGAATAATTTGACCCATAGATTAGACTCTAATAGGTCAGAGTGGATCTGAGAGTAACAGAACTGAAGCCTCTCCATCAGATGCTGTTTAGTGTCATGCTCAGAACACTTGAATTCAGAGCTTACAATTCAAAATGGTTTGCCTACCTACAAGCTAGAGAGCCCAATCTACCTTACTGTTTGCCATTAGCTAGAGAAAGAATTAGATTCATGCCTTTCCCAAGAACTTTAGCCTGAAGTGAAATGCAGATAGTCATATCCAGGTCTTGAACTTGGGTCATTGCATCCACTTCATTCTGCAATAACTTTTATGCATCGTGTGCCTCCTCCATTCTTGGTGCAAAACTAATATATTAAGTTATTCATTTAAAACTACTCTTATTACATTATTTAATCTGAGCAATCTGAAAGATCATACACAGGACTATGAATAAAATCATCACGGTAACATTCATTTTTAAAAGTAGAGTTTGAGAATTTAACCAGCAAATCTTTTGCAATATTTTAAATAAAATTTGTTTGGGTTGTTTTTACCTTTATATTGTACATTAAAAAAGGGATTGTCAAGGGTCAGGAATTAATCCAAATATTACTAACAGCTAGAACTGTCATATAACTGAAAAAAATATATATAAAAAATAGTAACTGAAAAAAAAAATTCTTTATGGCATTACAATTCTACCTAGGGTCAAAATATCTGTGGCTGCTGGCATAGATTTCACTATCACTTTGCTTAGTTGTTGAACAAGTCTGGAAATATGGAACACCCAGTGAGCCTCACTAATAATGGTCTGCCAGTTTAGCTCGTTAACCATTATCCTATGTGAGGTGCCCTTGGTCATGAATAGTTATTTACTAAGCTTGGCTTAGTTGTGGCTCAAGGCCAGAAGTATGGGGCATTCAGTGAGACTCAAACTCATTAATAGTGGTCTGTCTGCTTAGCTTACTAACCATTACACACCACCAAGGCACCTAGAATTTCATGATAGTATCTATGCACTTTTATGAAAAGTTATACACACTCATGGTGTTTGATATATTTGGATTTAAAAAATTTTGTTCATAACTAAATTTAGGATTAAACTAATAAGAATAACACAAACATTACTATTAATTGATCATCATTGTTTTCCCTCCCTTTCATATGCCTAATTTTCTGATATTGTTCCATACCAACAAGGCATTTCTACCAGAAAGGTTGAAGGTAATCATGAGTAAACTGCAGTTGGCAGGCCACAGGAAGTCCATAGTGCTGTTTGAATGACCCACCTATGACTTCAGTTTTTTGGGGTGTTTTTTTGTTTTGTTTGTTTGTTTGTTATGGAAAAGATCTTTTTGCCAAAGAAACAAAAAAAATATTTTTCTCTATTTCTAAGGCAGATCTCTAGTGAAAAACATTTGAAGTGCCTTCAGCATAAAATTACCGTGAATGGGGGGGTACTAGTAGTATAACCTGCTTGATAATGAATCCTGGCTCTTGTGGACCACTTCTAATAAAAGGTTACCCATGCCTAATTTAAGGCCTTGTTCACTTAAGTTCATTTTAAAACTTTGTTTTTAAACCGAGAAAAGTTTGCAAAGGAATCATAAAAGATGCTCTTTGCTATAATTTTAAAATCTTTTTCTATACCAATGTCAGCATGAAAGCATTTAGTTGAGGGTGACCCATGTTTATGTCTACATGCTAAAAAAGCCTAATTTTTCTCATCTAATGACCAAAAGAATCAACACCAAGTAACCTAGTCTGTCCAGTCAGTTAGCTGTCACAGCTGGTATTTAAACGACAGATGTTTGTATTCTGACAGCATCCGGAAATTTCATACTCCCCACTCCAACTTTTTTCTCCTTTTGTCTACAAAAACTGTCAGAAACCAAATTCCACTATTTTGTCCCTACCCAGAGCCCTGATACTTTTCATAAGATATGCCTGACTGCCCTTTCTGCCAAAGTTAACCTTTTGGCATTATAATAATTAGGCTGTAGTAGATTGTACAGAAATTGGGTTGGCATTGTCTTTTAAAGAGTGTATGCATGTGTATACCTACTAGTGCCAATGTTGGCCATTTGAGAAAAAGAGCTTTCATTTTCAACGTAATGTCATTATCTTATTTGCAAATAAGGACATGCCCATTTTTCTTACTATCATTTACCATTGTATCAAAACTTGTGAAAATCCAACTTGAGGGGAGGCGGGTGTGCGTGTGCACATACGAACATACCCTGCCTCCATACCATACAACTTTTTCTCGCCCTACTGCAGGATTCAGACCTTTTCCTAATGGTATGATCCATGACGTGTTGCAAGGTGGGGTTGAATTTAGAATCACCTTCTCAAAGACAGGTTATCAAGGCTAGAGGGCTCTATTTAGCTTTCTTCTAACCTAAAAATGTGATTTATTGATTTTAATGGCGTGTCAATCTATTTAGGATTATTTTATGCCAAGAGTTTAGGGAATTGTGTTCATTTTACATTCATATTTACAATTTTTTTTGTAGTTTTTATTTTTTGTTTCATTTTTTTTCCTCAGCTCCATCAAATAATTTTAAAACCTATTTGATCCATCGATGAGACTCTAACATGTACTACCTCCAAGTTAGTGGTCCTGGAAATAATAGTAATGAAGGGATACTCCACATTCCCCAGATCTCAAGAACTGGAGCCTTGCCATCAGATGCAGGACTCTCTTTTTTTTGTAAGGTTAGGGTCTTACCCCTTTGCAGGGAATACAATCAGTGTATTCTGAGGCCAGTTGACAGGGTGGCCTAAAAGATAATGGATTCATGCTTTTTCAGTGACATTAGTTAGAAATGAAATGATGGCAACCTCATCCAGATCTTGAACTTGTCTTACCAATTCTATTTTAGCCAGATAATTAATCAACTGAAAAATAAGTGTCTTAATATTTAATGAAATATTTAGATCTGGCATAGGCAACTTTTTAATTTCTTTGAGAACTGGGCTGTATTAGACATGCCTCATCACCAGATGAGTCACAGTACTAAAAACATTCAAGACAATTTTATGCTGAATGTACCTCAACTATTTTCTTTTCAGAAGACCATAAGCATTAGAATCTGTCTTAGAAATATACAAGTTACTTTCCTTCTTTTTTTTTTTTTTTTTTTTTTTTTCCAAAGGTAAAAAAAGAGTCTGTTCAGAACTCACTGTGGACCTCAGTTTGCCCATGACTGATTTAAATCATGGAACAATACCTTTACCTTATGATGAGACATGAAGTAGTAGTGTAATAGATTTTTTTCCCCTCTGAGAGAGAGAGGGAGAAAGGTGCAATATAATTTTGAGCTGTTGAACTTTTACTATACTTCTTTTCACCTAGGAAGAGGCATCTCTTTTATTCAGCCCAAACCCCCAACTAGACTTCCTAGAGAAAAGTGTTTGAGAATTTTGAAAATTCAATGGAAACCCCCCTCTCTCTCTCTCTCTCTCTCTCTCTCTCTCTCTCTCTCTCTTATCTTGAGCTTGCTATAAATGTTTAAATCACTGCCAGTAATGCCCTTCCTCCAAAACGAGAGAGGGGTGAAAAGCAAAAACAAAAGATATAAACTATCTTCTCTTAAAAAAGAAAAGAATAAATAAATAAAATAAATTGTAAAACAAATTCTCAGCTGAAGAAGTTTGTGGGAGGTAGAAGAGGGTGGGTCAGATTTTTTCGCCTCCCCCTCACCTTCAACTTCATGGCTTGGCCCCCATGTGTGTAAAGTAAATCATTGACCAGCACAGAAGGGTAATGGTATCCTGTGTTGAAATGTCTGCACAAAACCTAACCCTAACCCCAAATCTAGGCTCAGTTTGCAGACTTTACAAGTTGCTTGCCTTCATGTGGTCATAAAAGATGGCCACTTTTTCCTCTTCTCAGTCGTTGTTCTCTACCATCCCACTTGCCTCTTTCTCTCTCTGCTTTGTCTCTCTATTACTTATCTTATACATCTTTAAGCTTAGTTTCTTGTCATGCAAGGCAAAATGGAAACGGGAAGATTGTATTGCACCAACCTTTCAAATGTGGGAGAGTTTTCTTGCCTTGAAAACTAACGTTTAATATTTTGGTTTTCACTCATAGTTGAAGCACATCCACTATTGGTAGAGGGAAATATGCAACTATTTTAAGTACTCTAGACAGACCCCACATTTTTTGTGCTATATGGTGCCCCTATATTTATTTTCTATTGAACCCATTATTGGGCCATTTGCCTAATGAGTAGAATGTTCGCCAATGGTCCGGGACACTGGGGTTCAATCCCAGGTCGACTTAAAAAATGGTACTTGATGCCGCCTTGCTTAACGCTCAGCATTATTAGATAAGGATCAAGGGTAAAGTAGAACAATCCAGGGAATGGGGTAGTGCCTTCCCCTACACCTCTGTGTAGTAGCTATTGTAAAGGGGGCCTTCAGGTCACCCTCAACTAAGGTTGCCAACTTTACTTATTGAACTCATTTCACCCTCTTACCTGACCCCTAATTATCCTCCTGTTCAATTAGAACTTCAATTCATCAATGAAGATAGGATTTGCTTCTATTTCCTGTTCTTCTGTAGGGTTGGATTTGTTTAATAGCATTTCCGTAGGTTATTTAATGCCAAAGCCATCTTTATAGGAGAGCAGTAGTGGTAATATTTAAATTATAGGGAAGGGATAAGGGGTTCTGTACCTTTCCCAAGGGTTTAAGTCTAAAAGTGAACATAATAACGCGACTGCAATTTGAACTCGCAGTCTAGCACTTTATCCACTACATTATGGGGACTCTCTTCACCGTTCTTCTTTTCTTTTCTTTTTTTTTTTTTTTCAAATCTTAAAACAACCAAATTTTACGCTATTCTCAAATTCTTCCAACCATCCTATTGGCAAGGCTTAGAATATGCTGTATCCCCTGCAGTGACCCACAACCTCCCAAAAAGAGGTGTACTGGTTATGACACAACTGCATCTAGTGGTGAGGCTCTAGTTCTGAAACTATCTGGAGTGGTCATATCTGTTAGGGTCTCATCTATGGGTCAAATAGATCTGTTTGAAAATAGTTACTCAAAACTATATCACCATCATCATGTCACACTGCTAGCACGGATCTCCCTGACCCTCTCTCGTCATCCGTCTTTATCGTCCATCACTCCCAGGAGGTCTTCCAGGTTACATAAAGTAGTGGCATAGAGCTGTTGTATATAGGTTCTAGCTGGTTGTCCTACCTTTGCTTGTCCATGTGAAGGGGTCCACAGGAGTATATCACTTATGAGTTTGTCCTTCTTACTTCTCCTTCTAGCAGTGTCCCACATGTCTGGTTCGTCTAACTTGGATAGTTTTTGTGATGGGTGGTAGGTGGCCGTACAGCTGCTGTTTTGTGGGGTCTTGCCTCCACAACTTGTTCAATACAGCTTGCAGAAATCTTGTGTAATTGCTGTCAAGCTTTTTCTCCATATGTTTTGTTAGCATCCATGTAGTACATCTATATAGTAGTATCAACACAACCGCTGTTTGGAAAAAACAGCATTTTATTTTATCAGTCAGGTCTGACTTCCATATGATCGATAGCCTATTGATAGCTGTCTGTCTTTACTAGTCGCGTGTTGGTGTTATTTTCGGTAGATGAGACCCTGCTTCCAGGGTAGGTGAACTTGTCCACTAGTTTCAAAGGACCCTCTTTTACTGTGTAGATGTCACCTCTTTGACTAAAGCACATGTATTCTGTTTTGTCTGCATAGACATGGGGGGTATGCTACTTGTTGCTCATTCCAGACAATGTTGCAGGGATTCGGTTTGGGCGTGTTTATTTGCTAGAAGCTCTGTCATTTGAGTAGTCCACGTCTGTAATAGTTTGTGCAGGATATCTTCTGCTTCTTTCCTTTGCTAACTTGAAACCATTTTCTTTCATTAAATCTATAGACGTTCTAAGCACATAGTGTAGGTAGATAATAAACAGGTATGGGGCTTATGTGTCTACTTGTAGCACTATATTGCGATGTTGAATAGTCTGTCTCCATCTGGTGAGAGGACATATACTTTCATGTTTTTATACTGCATCATTATGGCTGCAATGGTTTCTTTGGGGTGACCGTAGGTGTGAAGTAGTTGCTCCATTTTCCCTCTGTGTATGGAGTCAAATGCCTTCAAAAAGTCGACAAATAATATTGTATCCTCAAGGTTTTTTGAACATGCTACTAGAATTTTAGATAGTCAAAATTTGTGATGTCATGGATTGATTTCTCTGAAAGTCGTTTTGATTCTTCCTAAGTATTTTCTCAATTTTGGGTTCTATGCAGTTGCATAGTAGAGTATTGTAGATCTTGACCGCTATAGATGTAAGGGTTATATACCCCAGTAGTTCTTGGCTATTCAGATGTCACCCTTCTTAGCGAAAGGGAGGATGTATCTGTTCGTTCATCTGTCTATTGTGTTTTAGTTATATATGGCATTAGTGTCAGAGCAGTATGTCGTCGTCAAATTCCCAGGTTTTCTGGACGTATTTCATCAAGCACTGCTGCTTTCCTATTTTCAATTTTTCTTAGTACTGAGTTGAGTTCTTCTTGCATAAACTGTCCTAGTTTGATATCTTGTTGATTATCATTAATTTTTGTGATTGGTTTTCCGAGTAAATTCTCAAAATGTTGTTTCCACAGGTATATTCATTCTTCTTGGCTGGCAGCATTTAGTTAAGCTCTCACAGTACTCTTCCTTCTGCTCACTTCATTTACCACCTACCATGCTATCCTAGATTGTCTATCTTCAACCGAGTGTCTTATCTTATTGATCTGATTTTGTATGTATTCGGTTTGTTCTTTTTGATATACGTTAATTGATTCATTTTGTGCCTTAAGTTTCTGATTCTTGATATTGGCTTGGTTCCTCCTATTGCATCAAGAGGTGATTTTTCACGTCTGCACACTTTTTTCTAACTCCTCATGTCTCCCATGTTATTCGAGGTTTAGTTCTTTGTTTAGTCGGTCATTCTGCTGCCACTTCAAAGTTCTCATATTCGTCATTCGCAGTAGGTGTTTCTGGTATCTCCTGAAGTGCATCAAATTTGTTTCTTAGTGTTAACATATATTTATCTCTAATATCCTTGTTGTTAAGCAGGGACCAGTCATAGTGTACAGTTGTGGTTGTTTGGGTTACATTCCTTCGTAGGCTCAGTCGTATCTTTGCTGTGACAATTCGGTGATCGGAGGACACACCCTCGAAAGAGGAATATGCCTCGCAATTCAATGCACTATTATTCCATTTCTTATTTATGAGGATGCTTTAGCATTGTTTGCGTAGGTGGAGGTCCATAGTTTTCCCTTTCTTTTCTGGAATTTAGTATTTAGGCATGTTAATCTATTTTCTAGCGTGAAATCTGTTTGATGTTCCCCATTTCTGTTTGACAGGTTGTGTAAGCTGAATTTGTTGTTTATGTTTTTACCTATTTGGCCATTCATGTCTCCACCAATGATAATGTGTTTCAGGATGCTACAAACAAGGGAGGATAGCTCATTATAGAAAGCGATGAGGTCCGTTTCTTCACTAACATTGGTAGGGCTGTCGCAGGAGATGATTGTTGCACTGGGGTTGCCATTAAACATAGCTACCATCATCCATTTTTTTAATACTATTTAGTGATTTTAGGGCCCGTGGTCTTATAAGCATACCTACACCACCTATTGTGGCATTGAGTTTTTCCATGCAGATGCCAAGACAAGCGTCCATCCATTGCCAGTACCGTGGTATTTCATATTTTTGCTATGAAAGTATGTGTTGTCGTATGCATATAATGTCTGTTATGATATATAGCAGAAGCTGTCAGCTCCAGTAGTTGGCCTCGTCTATTTAAAGTTCTATCATTGTAGCTATTTGTATTGTGCTTTTGCATTTTAGTAATTTTTGTTTTAGTTTGAGCTCTGTAGCTGATTTTTCAAGCACAGGGGCCAGGACTCCAACCCCAGTAGGACACACCTTTTTTTACCTGCGCAAAGAATGATGCAGTTTGGACTAGTGATTTGAGTATGAATCATGGTGATCTTTCAATGGCTGTGTTCTTATTCTCCTCTTTAGAAGCCACTCTGATAGATGAGCAGCAGTAGTTCCCCCAATCAAACTATTTGATTCTGGCCATCGTCCTGTGGGATTTATCTGCCCAGCACCTGTGAGGCATGCTGTTGACCCATCGTTGAGTTCGTCTGCCTTTACATTCACCATGCTGCTTCCTATGGTTTCCGAGGTGTATCTTTTTTTCTTTTTTTTTTTTTAAAAAAAAAAAAAAAAAAAAAAAGTAACTATATGTAAAATATTTGTATTAGGAATACTTGACATGAGTGTGTCTAAAAAATGTAAAGATAAACATAATTTTCTAACCTCAAAGCATAAAATAAACACAGACTGGTTGACATGCCATTAAAATCAATTGGTCACTTCCAAGTTGGCAAACAATACTTCCATCAAAAGAATGAACAACAATACTATAGCAGATTGTCAGTGACAAGTAGTTGGTTTACCATTCAAGGCTTGGATTATTATTGGAACTAATTTTCAATATGGTTAACCCATGAAACTCCATAAAATTTGTTACTCATTAGAAAATGTAAGTTAGCAAATCAAACTCGAAAACCTTTGTACTTTTGTATAAGGTGGGGCTTGTTTCTCTCATAATTTTTATTTTTCAAATCAAGATATATCTACTTTGTTATCTCAAAGCCCAACCCCCTTCTTCAGCTCCTTACTCATCCCCCCCATCTTCCCTTCTGCATAAAAATGACATTTAGTCACCCAATCTTAGAGTAATCTACTTGCAAAGCTGCCAGGGTTGAATGTGTTTATCCCCTAACACCTGAATACAACCCCCTCCTCCCAGCCTTGGCACTCTCCTACCTACTACACTATTCACTTCCCATGCTCCAAATAACTTCTATGATAACAACACACCTGCTAGTTGATTATCTCTTTTCATCTCCTTTCTTATTTTTTTCTTTCTCCCCTCTTTTTCTCTTTCTTTTTGCCTCTCTCTCTTTCTCTTTCCCTCTCTCTCTTTCTCTTTGCCTCTCTCTCTTTCTCTTTGCCTCTCTCTCTTTGCCTCTTTCTCTTTGCCTCTCTCTCTTTCTCTTTGCCCCTCTCTTTCTCTTTGCCCCTCTCTTTCTCTTTGCCTCTCTCTCTTTCTCTTTGCCTCTCTCTCTCTCTCTTTGCCTCTCTCTCTCTCTCTCTTTGCCTCTCTCTCTCTCTCTTTCTCTTTGCCTCTCTCTCTCTCTCTTTCTCTTTGCCTCTCTTTCTCTTTGCCTCTCTCTCTTTCTCTTTGCCTCTCTCTCTCTCTCTTTGCCTCTCTCTCTCTCTCTCTTTGCCTCTCTCTCTCTCTCTCTCTGCCTCTCTCTCTCTCTCTGCCTCTCTCTCTCTCTCTCTCTGCCTCTCTCTCTCTCTCTCTCTCTGCCTCTCTGCCTCTCTCTCTCTCTGCCTCTCTGCCTCTCTCTCTCTCTGCCTCTCTCTGCCTCTCTCTCTCTCTTTGCCTCTCTCTCTCTCTCTCTTTGCCTCTCTCTCTGCCTCTCTCTCTCTCTTTGCCTCTCTCTCTCTCTCTTTGCCTCTCTCTCTCTCTCTTTGCCTCTCTCTCTCTCTCTCTCTCTCTCTCTTTGCCTCTCTCTCTCTTTGCCCCTCTCTCTCTCTCTTTGCCCCTCTCTTTCTCTCTCTCTGCCTCTCTCTCTCTCTTTGCCCCTCTCTTTCTCTCTCTCTCTCTCTGTGCCTCTCTTTCTCTTTCTCTCTTTTTGCCTCTCTCTCTTTCTTTTTGCCTCTCTCTCTCTCTCTCTCTCCAACAAATTTATTTTTGAATATAATCCCTTTCCTTGTGAATGCTCTTAATTCAGTAGTGAATATTAACCGAAAATATATAATTCAGCCAATGAGTATGCTGCATATATATATATATATATATATATATATATATATATATACACACACCTCATTTCTCTTCGTGTATATATAGAAAAATATCTATACTTACAATATCCAGTGTATCTATATGATACACTGGATATTGTAAGCATAGATGATACTACCTGATCAACTGTATTCATGCCTTCCTATCTGACATAGAGGTACACTTACCTTACCTGATCTGTGGGTAGTTCTTTTTAACCACTCATAAAAACAATCTTTCTCGTCCACTTTGTTTCTGATTACCTTATCTTGTTTTGTGCTTGATTTTTGTCTCACCTGTGAACTGCTTTGGTTTTGAATTTACCTTCCACAAGTACTGGGCCAGATGATTAGCTTGTTGAGGATCTGGGCCAGAGGTCAGCCTGTTGATAAGATGGAATTAGGATATCAAGTAAGCAGTAGTGGGAGTGACAAAGCTGATAGTGCTGTCCCACTTAGTTTTTGGACACTATCATCTTCAAGTCAGCTTAAGTCCTCTCATGATTGGAATACCAGTATTTCATGGGAAGGGGGATATTTTCTTCCTTTATTCTTCTGGATTTTATTTATTAATGTTTTGTGTGCATGTACCAATTTCTAATTGAAAAAAATTGTATTTTATTTTTTCCACTGATAATTTAACTATGAAGGTGAGATGAAAAGTTCATATCTGCTGTTGATGACATTTTTGACGAATGCAATCCAAGCACTTCAACATGGACACAAGTAGTATGTGGATTGCAGCAAAGACTGTCAAAATAAACCTCATTTGGTCTCATTCCATGGAAGTATCTTGATCAGCCAATGACCCTTTAAGCTGACACTCATTTGTAAATCATATGACACAGAAATCAAGATTGCATATCATTAATAACAGTTTCTATTATTATCAGACAATATTACATTTTTTATGTTTAACCCTTTTCACAGAGGGCACAGATGTTATACTCTGATCCTAGTGCCAGTGTGCAATGCTTAGATCTTAATATTTATTTGCCTCCCCATAAATTAAATTTAATACTTGCAGTCCTTGACAAGGTTGTTAGTATTTCAGATGCTGCTAAACCTTTGGGAAAGGTATGAATCTATTTTGCTCTCAGCCCCCACCATTATGATCGATTTTTAATGGCATTTCAACCCATCTAGTTATTTTATCCTTGGATGTTAGAGAATCCCGTTCATTGTAGGTTCATACTTACATTTTTTGTATAGTTGTTTCTTGTTAGCACATGGTCCTATCGAATGTAGGCGTACTTGGCACTCAACTGGAACCTCATCAGATGCAGTTTAGTGTCATACTAAGTACAAACTTTATTTTATTTATTTATTTTTTTAAGGGATCTCAACTCAGCAAGGGATACAATCAGCATATTCTAAGCCCCACTGACAAGATAGTATTCAGTTATAACTTGTCTATTTTTATTTGGTAAATGATAAAATACATTTCTATATAGATTTAGAGATGACATAGTTTTATTTAGTAAATAAACATAACCTAAATGTAAGAAAATGTTACTTGTAACTTACTTTTGACTTGTATATTATTATTTATGCTGGGATGCATTGGGATATAATGAGTCAATCGTGGGTGGGTGTATGCATATCTGAACAGGTGTGTGTGGGGGCTTTCTGCACACAGCAAAATGGTGAAACAAACATACAAAAAAGTTGTTTATTATTCTCTGTTAAAATTTATTTTTTCCTATTGTTGTATTTTCAAAGACTTTGAGATATTTAGACTTTGGCTTAGCATTTACATTTTGATATAATAGAGAACTTTTTTTTTTCTCCTGCCTCTTCACACACCCTGTTCTTTGTCATTCATTATTGGGACATTTTTGTATTCACTTTCTTTTTTAACTTGGTCAACTTTTATACAACTTTTCTAATAAAAAAAATTCCAAACTTATGAATTTTTCCTTTTTCAAATTTCCTTATCCTTGAGTTATTGATTGGGGTCAATTGCTTCTCTTTATGCAATCTGTTTTCTATCAAGATTAAACTTAGAATGGAATTTTTTTTATTTTATTATATTTTTATTTATTATACACTAATGTTCTTGGACAACTATCCATATCTTGATTAATATTATAGTCCTAATGTTTCTGTCATTGTACTCTATGGCCAGCTAGAGGTCACAATGTCCAAAATGAGAAGACTGGTCAGTTTATCATCACAGAAATTCAAATGATTTTTTTTTTTTTTTTTAGTTTGATTAGTATGCATATTTACCAAACCCCTCCGCTTGGGCAGGATATGACACAAGGTCAATTTTTAAGCAAAGTTTAACAGTTTTCCTTCTCCTAGACTAGTTGTCTCACCAAGGCTGAAGAACCTAGTCTGCCCTACTATTTACTTATAGCTGGAGGGAGAATAATTGGATTCATACCTTTCCCAAGGGTATTAGTGCTATGTGAAATGCAATCAGTCTTGTCCTGGATTTGAACTCGTGTCGCCGTGTCCATTTGCTTCGATAACAATTACACCACGGCCACCTCCTGGATATGATGCTTCTGTAGATCTGGTCAGTGTAAAGTACTCCTTCATTACTATTACTCTCAAGTCCACTCTGACCCGGAGTGATGATACCCATTAGGGTCCATATATAGGTAAAATAGATTCTGTTTAAAAATTATTTGTATTCGATCAAACTGTATACAAAAAAAGTACTTTTAAACAATTACACAAAAGATGTAAATATGAACATACACTGAACGCAATTCCCTTATCTCGAGAATCAAAGTAACTCTAAACCAGTTGACGTGCCGTTAAAATCAATCTCTCATTTAGTAAAGAATGATTTGCAAAGTGCTCTTGTTCCTGTTCCAGCAATGATCCTTTTTGAAATCAGTTGTCTTTAAAACTAGTTACAGGCCGCACCCGCTTATTTTAAGTATTTACTTATCTCTGCCTCATTTTAAGAATATGGGCATATTAACTGAGGTTGGCCAGTTAGCTCTCTGCAGACGTTCCAATTTTAGTATCAGTACTGCCGACTCTGCAGTCCTGTCTCTCTTCAAAGGTTACACATACCACTAAAATAACTCCACTGTGTGCAATCTCTTGTAACAAAAGAAAACTTCTACTTAGCAAAAATCTAACACAGAATTAAAGAGCAAGGATCTTTATCTCCCCTTTCACAAATCATATGATCTTATCAGTCTTTTTAAATTGTCAACTCTGACCTCTCAGAACCAAATGACCTTACTGGATCTCCATGATTTGTTTTTGTTTTTTATTATTATTATTTTTTTTTTTTTTTTTTTTTTTTTTTTTTTTTTTTTTTAAATCTTATGTAAGACCTACTCTTAATATGAACCCAACATTTGTTACAGTGCAAAAAGAAAAGAAAAAACTTACTCATTTATATTGTGAATTTTCTATTCACCAAATTTTAGTTTTAGAAGGATAAAAAAGAAATCTTTTTTTATTGTTCACTTTTCTTTTGTCACCTCAAAAACTATTTACAGAACTTATTTTCTTGTATAAATGGGTTTAATAAGTTTTAAAAACCAGCTTTATAATTTCAAATATAATAAATAAATAAAAGAAAAGGAAAAAAAAAACTTGGTCAATATATTCTAGTAACAGTTGAACTATTTCTCTAATTGTATATAATTCTTTTCTTTTTATCTTTTGCCTCTCTCTCTCTCTCTCTCTCTCCCCCTCTCTCTCTCTCTCGTATTACTTCAGGACGAATGAATTTAGTTTCCGTTTCTGGTTAATTTTCCATTGTTTTCATTTTTTATGTATTTAAATAAAATTTTTAAAAAATAAAACTGTTCACTATTTTGAAGTTGTTATATAAACAAATACCAAATTATGATTAGACGAAATGACTTTCATCAATAAGTTTCTTAAAAAAAAGACTGAGGCGTAAGTTGCTTATAGTGCTAGAAACAACCCGAATTTCTTACATTTTTTCCCCCCATTTTCAAACTATAATTGCACTGTTCACACAGATTTCGATCTGTCATATAAAATTCAAGTTAATTTGGTCAGACCTGATAACCTTTTTCAGTTCTGTCATTGTTTCATTAAATACGACTGTTTTTGTTAGTTTTTGTGTGTGTGTGTGTGTGTGTGTGTTAAGAGGGATGTAAGCTTTCATAGCGTTGTTAGAAATCTAGAACATTGTTCTTATCAACCTTGTGAATTACTTTAAAAAGATTTTCTAAATTTCACACATGACATTGTTTTTAATGATCAACGATGATCAAAAGCAGAGAAAAACCTTTTTTATATATTCGTGTAAGGAACGATTTTTTAGTCAAATATTTCGCCTAAATATTACGTTTATTACACGTTTTTGAAACGTCGAAGCTTGCCTTGTTTCTCGGCCTAACCTTGCTATGACTTCGATCCAAAGTATCCCTGCATAACCTATACCTGAATAAAGGCTACTAGTTAGGATAGTAACTCTAAACCAGTTGACGTAAAATTTTTACTTAACATCGTTTATTATTCATAACACCTGTGCATATGATTAAATCAATACTATTGTGGAACAGCGGTGAGGTTTTCGTATATTTGGTATGATAAAAATATGTGGAAAATTGGATAAATCAAACACTTAACTCAAATTTAGATGTTTGATATTTCGTTCGGTTTTTATTTCATCGAACTTCTTATTCCACTAAACACGATAGGCTACATCGCGCTACTTTTTTATCAATTTATAGTATCGAGTTTTTTGTGGGGGGTTGTTTTGTGGTATTACAGTAGTTTTGAAAATATAATTTTTTGAATGTTTTCTTTTTATGTCAAATGTTGAAGAAATATTTTTGTATGCTTGCATAGCCAAAAGGCCAGTCGGCCGGGGCTGTAGAATACAATGACTGTATCTCTGCCGAGGGATAAGACCCCCTCTCCAACGTGGGTCCTAGACATGACACTAAACTCTCTGATGGTAAGGCTCCAATCCTGGAGCTTTGGATAATTTGGAGTACCCCTTCACCACCATTACTCACAAGTCTATTCTGACTCGAAGTTGGTGGTATTTGTCAGGGTCCCATCTTTAGTTCAGATAGAACTGTTTAATACTTAAAACCATTTTTTGCAAACCAATTATTAATATTAAACTGAATTATTAGTATCAGATAGCAATGTTTTTAACCATTTAACTATGCACAAATAAAAACTAGTGTATGGTAGCAATACTTGAAGCCATTTAACTGTGTGCAAACAATAAATAGCAGTACTTAAAACCATTTGTATAAGCAATTGAGCTCTGGTTCATTTAAAAATATTACCTACAAACTATTCATTTACAAATCACACACACACACACACACACACACACACACGTATGATTTAGCATTAAATAACCTACAAGGGTTGATATGCCATGAAACCCAAGCAAAAATTAGGGGTTGTTCATTACACAACATATAAAGATACCTTTTTGTGACTAAAAATTAGGGGTCTTTCATCACACGAGTATATACGGCAATATTACCCGTTCTGATTGTATGATATTCCACAAGAAATAATAAAATTCTGGCTTAGAAAAAATTGTTCTTTTTAAGTAAAAGGAATTGTTCGATCGATACCTCATTAGGTTTAGCAAAATTAAATCAAACAGTTCCACTTTGTAGTGTAGTAGAACCTGTTGTTATTTATTAAGCTTTGCTTAGATATTGCATGTAGGCCTCAAATTGTTTACTGTATGTGCTGTTACTTAAGTGGTCACCCATCTAAGTATTGAACAGGATTGTCGCTTAACTTTGATCTAGCAGGAACCGATGCTTTCAACATGTTTTGACCACGATAATGTGGTAATACTTGTTAGCGTCCCATGGGTAAAATATATCTGTATCAGGAAATACTTGAAACCTGATAACTGTTTGTAAATTATTTGTATGGAGTTATTTGAAGTTATAAGTGTCTAAAAAAGGATTTTTATTAGTTGAAACAATACAATTAGGGGTCATTCATTCTGCTAATATGTATACAGGGTGCGGAAGCAAAATTAGGAATATAATGATAAACGACTCTATAAAACGATTAATTTTGATTTTCAAAAAATAATAAGCAACAAAATAAGATAGACTGACAGTAAATTTACTCAGTATAGCCGCCTTTTTTTTTTCTTTTTTTTTCTTTTTTTTAACACACTTATTGTATCAACAAGCCTTTGAAACGATTTGCATGCCTTCAAAATAAATTTTTCAGACATTTTATCCATTCCTCCTCAATAGCAGTCTTAAGCGCACCAATATTTGGATGGGAAGTTGCATTTGTTTTATTTTCTAAAGCACCCCATATAGCGTAATCAAGGGGGTTAAGATCTGGGCCTGATGGAGGCCATAAATTTGAAGGCCAAAATAGAGAAACAAATTTCCTGTAAAAACTTTTGCTTTTTGCGCTACATGAGCCTTTTTCTTTCATCTTACTCAAAAAATGTTGGGCTGTCCTGGCAAACGATTTCGGTTTTAAATCTTGTTTAATTGTTGTCCTCACAGTTTTCTCGAGGACTTTCAATTCATTGGTGTACTTTCTTATTGACGTTGTTGGGGCCCTTAATCGCCGTAGTGAGAGCAGTTAAAAGCTTATTTTCATTTCTTGTTCAATTCGCCTTTTCCTTAAAGTTTTTTTTTTTTTTTTTTTTTTTTTTTTTTTTTTTTTTTTTTTTAAGTATACGATAGACAAAGAAACTCAAATTATTTCTGAAATTTTTTTGACTTGGTTTTGGCGTTAAGCAAATTATAGAAACTTTGCCGTTTCTTTTCTTATTCACTCATATAGGACTGAATTTTAATGAGAAAGTGCTTATATGTTGGGGTTTTTTTTTTTGTTTTTTGGTTTTTTTCTCTCAAAAAAAAAAAAAAAAATTTGGACTAATCAGATTTTTTTAAACTTAAAATTATTCCATATTTTGCTTCCTCACCCTGTATACAGTAATTTTTGTCTATCGTACTCAAAGAACTGTTTCTTCGATCAAACAGGTGCTATTGTGTTGAATGGATTGTCTCCTATAGCCAAAGTGCGTGTGTTTCAGTAATCTGCCAACCAGATTTTCTTCACCTGCTTGTCTGCTCCTTTGATGATCTGAAGAAGGGAGATTGAAAAAATACAAATTCATTTTATTTGGCCCATTATTTGAAACGGACCTTGTGCTAGTTATCTCCGAGAAGGAAGGAAGCTGTTACTGGTCTGTATCACAACTACCCTTACCAAATAACGAGAGAAGTGTGATGGAAAGAGAGAAGAAAAGGCCGAAGGAATTGAACGAAAAACTGAACGGAAAGAGGGGCACTTAGTTTGCTGCTGTCACCTTCTGTTCAATATCTTTGTCTTGTATACGATAAGTAGTACACGTGTGGATGTGCTTTCTATCTAGGGAGTTTACTGCATCTCTAAACCTGCATATACACATGCACTTTAAGTGTGTGCGTGTACATTCTATAAGCTGGTGGTGGGAGAGGATAACTTTATTTTATATTAATTTCACTTTAGGTAAAGAATGGGGATGGGGTAGGTCGGAAAGAGGAAGTGCTTTTTTTTTTTTTTTTTTTTTTTTTGTGGTGATGGTATGAGGTTTATATTTGTTGTTTTTTATGCATCTTAGAAGTGGCACACGTGCAAATGTCGTCATCATTGCTTTGTCAGCATTGGATGTGACTTTTTGTGTATTTTCACACACACACACACACACACACACACACACACACACACAATGTGCGCACGTGTTTTTATAATCTACTGATACAGTCATTATGAAACTGCTTCTTATTGACGTTATCTTTTCTTGAATCTTTCACCTTTGATGAATGACCTATCCTTCCTTCCTTTCCTCTTTGTTACTCGCATAATACCCGTTAATAGTACTTGGTAGTACCCAGAACTGTTTAGATATGCACTTCCACTTGGTACGAATATAGAATGTGTGCACTTTAAAAAGTGTTGCTCAATGAGCGCGTGTACATACACTCGTTTCAGTTTCTTTTATTTGTCTCTCTCTAATAATGTTTAATTCCAATCGAATAGTTTGTTTTTTTTGTGTGTGATGTGTGTGTGTGTATATATATATATATATATATATATATATATATATATATATATATATATATATATATATATTGAAGATTTAGACAAAAAATAAATAGAAAAAATAGGTATGTAATTGTAATTTTTTATGGGCTTATGAGAATTTTATATATATATATATATATTGAACCAGAAACTATTTTCGCTGTTTCAGTTATGGGTCTTCTGACCTTTACTGATAAAGACCCATTTTATTTCTGGCTTTTGTTGTTCAAAGATATAACTTAAAATATAGCAAATCAACATTTTTAAATTTAGAATTATGAATTTCTATTTTCTCTTGAATGGGAGAAAAACGGAAGCTTTTCAACATTTTATAAAATTAAAAATCTAATATATATACCAGCCCATTAGCCTAGTGCCTTGAGTGTTCGTCAATGGTCTGGGAAACCGGGGTTTAATCCAAGGTCGAGTCATACTAAAGACTCAAAAAATAGTACTTGATGCCACCTTGCTTAACACTTCGCATTATAAGGTATGTCTCAAGGGCAAAGTGGAGCATCCTTCCCTACACCTCGGTGTAGTAGCTACTGAAAAGGGAGCCTTCGGGTCACCCTCGACTACGGTCACCAACTTTACATACATATGATCCAAGGGGTAGGAGTATCCAATTTGAGTGCTCAATTCCAACGGGGAATTAATGATACATCAACACTCAACGTGCAGTTTCTTTATATATATATATATATATATATATATATATATATATATATATATATATATAGCTGTGTGTAGAGAGATAACCTATTAAAAATTATATATCAGTAAGAATGACAGCGATTCCTTGGAGGTTCTGACGTTTGGGAAGTACGATTCAAAAACTATTTGTGTTGTCTTACTATTTTGTATGGCTGAAGATACGTAGATTTCTATCTAATATGTGCGTAGAGAATTTTTCATCAGTGATTGAACTCTGACCCTCAAAACCTCATGTCTATTGTTCTAAATACTCGTGTATCATCTGATACACCATAAGCTATCAGCTTGCTCAAATTCTTTTCTATCATGGTCACATTCGGTTTTTAGTCATTTGATAAGATCCGGTATTGAATTTTTTTTCTTAATGTCTCCTTTGCTCAGTCGGCTTGGGCTATAGAATACACTGCATCTCTGCAGAGGTGTAAGAGCTCCCTCCCAATGAGTGTTATGATATGACATTAAACAATCTGATGGTGAGGTTTTAGCAATGCTGGAACTTAGAGGAATGCAGAGTACCCCTTCATCGCCACCGCTCCCACGTCCACTCTGGCCCGGATTGGTAGTACCTGATTGGGTTCTATCTATGGGTCAAATAGAAATTGAATTGTTTGAAATAGAACTGTTTTTACGTTGACACTGTACTACACTAAACTGAATTATTCGAAATAGAACAGTTTTGACATTTAACTGTGTGTAAACAAAAACTGTACTTATACTAAACTGAATTGTTTGAATGAGAACTGTTTGACTAAACTGAATAGCTTAAAATAAATGTTTTTGACGATTAAACTTATGCTAAACTGAATTGTTTGAAATAGAACTGCTTATTTGTATTAATGTATTTGGCATTAAATAACCTACAAAGGTTGATATGCCATAAACCTTAAAAAAAAAAAAACACCAACACATAATTCTAACTCTTTATAATTATTATTTATCCCTGATGAAAGCTTTGTCTAAATTTTGTTGAAATAACCCCTCAAATGTGTGATTGATTATGCAATTGTTACTTATAATTCTGAAGGGCTTAGTTGTTGTTTGTTTATTTGTTTTTGTTCCTATAGGCAGTAGTTAGTTGTGCACTTTTTCTCCTGGGCTTGACCTGAGATATCAAGTAACAGGATAAGTTAGTATAAGTTTTTGTTTGGTATGTGGACCAATTTAACCGAACTGCTTTTTCATGTCCTTGTGTGTGTATGATATAATCAGAAAGACAAATTTGGAATTGCATCCTAAACCTCGGCTTATTATTTATTTATCGTGCGCAAACACACACTCGCCACACACACAGGAAGGATATACTTTCTCTCCTTCAATTACTAAGCAAAGTCCCCTACACACACACATACACCTAAAACAAAATCTTTAAAATGTGCGTCTTTCGTGTGTCTGTATGCAGATGAAGGGTGCGTACCCTGTCGCTTTTTTCTTCTTTCCTCCTGTCATGGGTAGAGTTTCTTTTCCTCCATTACTCTGGGAATAGATCTAAAGTCGTACTTCATTTGATAAATGGGAGAAAAAGCCAACGAACTCCATAAAAGAAGCAGCAAAAAATAAAAAAAATAACTAAGTTGAAGGAAGGAAGAATGTGAGAGGTTGGAAGGGTCTCTCTCTCTCTCTCTCTCTCTCTGTCTGTTGAGAACGAACCAGAGAAAACCCGTTCAGTATAATAACTGTGTGTGTGTCTGTTTTCTTCATTTTTTTTTTCTTTCCTTTTTTTTTTCTCTGCCGATTTTTCTTAAGCTAAACCACTGGAAATCACACCTGTGAAAACAAACTGTTTCTCGTCCAAGACAGCTTAACTGTTTACTCCAGTCTCATTACTATGACTACTGGTAGAGAGAGTAGGGTTAGTTCTATAGCAGCCTCTAAGGGTTTGAGTTCAGTTGTCATGGTAGCCGTCCATGGGGCAGTGAAGTTTTAAAAAGAGAAAGAACCAAAAGATAAATACATTGGGAGGATATAGCTAGTAAAAAAAAAAAAAAAAAAAAAAAAACACTGTAGGGAGATGTACTTCTCATTTAGCTGCCTCCGCCCGCTTTACTCTTTATTTCTCGTGGTAAGAAAAAGGTCTTCTTGGTCTCTCTAAAATAGTTTGTTTTTTTATCCTGCCTCATGTTGCAACCTAGTTACATTCAAACACTTTTTAACGGCATTTCACTGTGGTTAACCTGAAGATACTCTTACAAATTATCTGGAAACTGATTGTGCCAGTTACTGAAAGCTTGTTCCGAGTACGTTTTACGATGAGGCGATTAGATTAGCACATTAACTTGTATCATATTAAGTTGGGATTTTCTCTAGTACAGTAGAACCACGTTATATTTTCTATAGATAGATTAGTAGCGAACCCCGTGGGTATATCCCAAAATTTTCACTGAGAAATCGATACCATTTTATTTCTATTTAAACATCTTTGTTTTTGTTAAGGAGGAAAAACCTTGCAATTTTTTTATCTAAAAAAAAAAAAATGCCTGTAATGTTAGATAGGACACTAATAAACCAATTAAAGGCATCTCATCGAACTCACAAACAAATCTTGCTCGCTAACCATTGGTTAGCGAGCAAGATTTGTTTGTGAGTTCGATTCTTGCTGAACGCCTCATACTTGTAGTTTTGTGCCACGTGTAATCTAAGCTTAGTAGATAACTAAAAGCTAATTAATGACAGAAGAATCTTTCTTCCGGATATATTTTGTTTCTGCTAACTGACGATAAATGAAATGAATTAGACAAAAATATTTCACTAGCCAACGAGCGATGATGATATTACTACCATCATCCGTAGCAGCTGCTTTTCTCCTTTGACCTACAGTTCGCGTATTCTAAGCTAAATCTATTCCCCGCTGATGGGTAAGCCCCTCTATAAAATAGGGGGCCCTGGGGGGAGATTCTAAACTACATCTGATCGTGAGGCTCCAGTTCTGGAGATCTGGGGAGACGAAGTACTTTTACATTACCATTATTCCCAAGTTTAACTGATACGGAGTGGTAGTACCTTTCACGATTCCATTTATGGCTCAAATAGATCTGTTTAAAAATTATTCGTATTCGTTGAGAATACTTTATTCCTTATAACAGTAAACTATTTTTACTAAAGATTATTAGTTACTTGAAATTATATGACTGTAAAAACAAATGACTATTATTATATAGAAATAATTACTTCAAATTACATAATTATTAGTATTAGATAAGAATACTTGATATCATAACTGTGCAAAAAAAAAAAAAACTCTTTATGAAACAGTTACATAAAAAATGTAAGTATAAACACAATGTACGTGTTTTTTTTTGGGGGGGGTCACCTTTAGGTCTAAAATAACTCTAGATGGCTTGACATGCCGTTAAAATCGATCAATCAAGCATTGGGAACATTAGATGTTTTGGCTTATTTTTTTTAATTTAAAAAAATATTAAAAACTTACTTTTACTTTCTCTACCCTCTGAAATATATTTTGCAAAGCAATTTCAGTTTAAGTTTTGAACTATGAATTTTTATTGATAGGAACCAACCGCTGTTGTCGATTCCTGTTATACATTTAGCTAAGGTGGGGAAAATTTTATTTTTTATTTTTATTTTTTTTAATTTCATTTTCAGTCCTCCTTTCCTTTATAAGATTGTGCTCGGAGTAACTTTTTTATAGTGGCAGACTTGAGATTGGTTTAATTTTTAACGTTCAAACTTGCAACTATGTCGTTTCGCTTTGATGAGCTTGTGTGACTTCGAATTCTTCTACATTCTACCGTTTTTCAGCCGAATCCGCCCCTTTTGTCTATTCCAGTTTTGCCAAGGACGCTCTTGTTCCCAATAAAATAGCTTATTCACTCTTTTTCTTTAAAAAAAAAAAAATTGTCAAAAACAAACAAAAAAATATAGATGTTGATGTGTCGTGAAATCGTTATTTATATGTGGTTGAATTGTATGTCTTGTTGACGAGTAAGCCATGGAAGAAAACGGTTTATGTCTTTCTACTTCTGTTCCTAGCCCTACTCCCACTCGCTCTTGACACGTTTCCCTAACCCTGGCCTCGCCCCTCTAACTTCTTCTGTATGTAGTAGCCTGTAAAAGCCATAACCATTATGTTTCAAATCGCTGGCCTTTTTTCATACCATCTTTATTTATCTTTACACACATACAGACACAGCTAAGGAAAAAAAAGTGTGTGTCTAGGCTAAAAAGAAATAAAAAGTTAGATCCAAGTCGGGGTGAATTAATATGGGAGTTGGTGTGACTGAGAGAACATCTAGAATCTTCTGATGGTAAGGTGAGAAACCAGACAACTCTACCAGATTTCTAAAAAGGAGACCTAGGCACAAGTTTCTGTTCCCTTCATCTTTAAGATTTTGGAGAGCAACAACCAAAAAAAAAAGTTAAGAGGGTGAGCAAATTTATGTCCCTGTCACCTGCATCCTGCCACTCCTCAAAACTCTTTATCTTTGGTTCCCCATGTAACTGCATCTCCCCACTCCCCCAAAGAAACCCTGACAATTCTTCTAGTGCCTTTTTTAAAACTTTTTTCAAGGAATTTTCTGTTAGCAACTCCTAAATCTGAAGAGCTTGCATGATTAATTAGAAACAATATACTTATCCTTAGAATCCCTTTATTGTATCAGTTTCTTTTGTTCATTCCTTAAATATACAAATTGTTTGCAACCTCATAGCAAAAGAACATACTTTTTTGCTCCATACTCAAAGGCCAACCTGCTCTGTCTCTGGGGCTTAGATTACACTGACTGCAGAGGGGTAAGACTTCCCACATGAGAATTATATAACTGACTTCTTTTTTTCCTCCTCCTGGCTCCATGTTTTACCATATGCAGGACAGGATGACCAAAAGCAAGTTATATCTATTGTCCAAACTTGTATGTTTTACACTTTTATAGAGAAATATCCACTGGAATGCGTTTGGTTATAATTTTGTCTCACTAAATGTGAGCTTTATTTTTGGTGCCAGCTTGTTGCTTTTTTGTATTAACACATCCGTATGTTTCCTATAAATTCTGTGTAAATTTCATGTTTTAAGACATTATAAACTATATAAATTCTTATTTTTGTCATTATGAACCAATAAAAAGTTGAACAAATCCTATTTACCAACCCCCTCCGCTCGAGCAGGATATGACACAAGGTCAATTTTTAAACGGAGTTTTACAGGTTTGAATTCAGAGTTTTCCTTCTCTTAGACTAGTTGCCTCACCAAGGCTGAAGAACCCAGTCTGTCCTATTTACCCATAGCTGGAGAGAGAATAATTGGATTCATACCTTTCCCAAGGGTATTAGGGCTATGTGAAATGCAATCGGTCTCCTCCAGGATTTGAACTCATCTCACTGTGTCCATTTCCTACGACGATAACCATTACACCACAGGCACCTCCTCAAAAAAGTTGAACAAATGTTAAATTTAATTGTTATAAGGCCAATGCATTTTATTTCCAGAACTTCGTACTCCAAAGTTAAGGGTGCATATTATGCACTAATAGTGGTAATAATTGTCTGTCTTTGAGTATTAATCTATTTAATTTGATTTTTAATTTCTGTTTACACCACTTTTTATTCTCTTCATTTTTTTTTTTCTTCTTGATAGGAAGATTCCCCCTCACCAACCTACCCATCCACTCACCCAGTAAATCACATGTGCAGCTGCAAAAAACATGTCTCCAATCTATGTTTATCATAAGCGAACAAAAATGGAGCAAGCATTCTTTTCTTTTTTTTTTCTCTCTCATGTGCATGCATATATGTGTGTTCTTGCTCATAAGCAGCAAACAGTATGCAGGGAGAACTTAGTTTTCATATGTGTGTACTTGCACACACACATACTTGTGCAGATATCTGATCACAGGTTTTTTGTTTTGTTTTGTTTTTAATCCATATGCTTTGGCATTCAACAAAAAGCCATACAATCTAACTTGAGCATACTTTCAGATACCCGCTCACTGTCGGGTCATTGCTCTGCCAAACGAGCCTATACAGAAATGTTCATGCTTGTAGGTAGTAGGTATAGTTATAAACACTTGTACATATGGACTTGAATTTAAATTCACACCCATGGCCATCTGCACGCCACCAGTTCCTCTGTGAATACATGTGCCTCTCGTCTATATAGTTTGCCAACATTATGCAAAATATCATGCCAAGGAAATGGTTTGTGTTGGGTCGTAAAAAGTGTGCAAACCAAGCAAAAATTCCTGCTTGGAAGAATGACGAGAAATTATTAAAACCCTTACCGTGTGTGTGTGTGTGTGTGTGTGTGTGTGTGTGTTATCTAATTTTGCTGCTCTTTTCTTTTAAAACTAATTTTGATTCTTGCTCTTCTCCATGTAAAAATCCTAGCTTATCAAGCACTAAATCAACAATCATTAGTGGTGCATGGGTTAATTTGATCAGTTATTTTGGAAGCTTTTCTTGTAACAGGTTTTTTCCTGGATCAATAGAAAACTAATAATTATCTTTCTCTGTTTGCCAGGCTTCAATGGAGAAAGTGAGCATTTCTTGCCTTTTCATTTCACTAGCTTCCTTTCTCTCTCTCTCTCTCTCTCTCTCTCTCTCTCTCTCTCTCTCCCCAAGATTTAATTTATCAATTCAACTTTGAGCTTTTGATTTTAGTTTAATTTACTATACAGGGTTGGCCAAAAAGTTCCTTTGGTTTTTCTCATTAGGTGGCATTAAGAGCATTTAACTTTAACTATAAACATAAAAAATCATTTTTAATGTTGATAGCTGTCATAATGTTTTGTTGTTTTTTTTTAAATTTGTATATTGTTTATTAATTCTAACATAGAAATGCTCTGTTAGTGGATGGGGACTAGAATATGCTGATTTCATCTTCTGCTGAGGAGTAGGGCTTTCTTGCCCTTAAAAAAAAAAAAAAAGTGTCCTGACACTAAATTACATCTGACAGTGAACTTCTAGTTATGAAGATCTGTGGATCTTAGATTAACCCTTAATTGCCATTACTCCCAAGTCCACTCTGACCTGAAGTGGTAGTACCTGTTAGTCCCATCTGCGAGTCAAATGGATCTGTTTACTGATTATTCATATTCGATTAGACTGTATGAAAAAATACTTAAAGAACTAGACAAAAAATGCAAATATGAATGTACAACGAACACAATTCTCTTACTAGGCATAAAATAACTCTAAACATTTTGACATGCCATTAAAATCAATCAAACATTAAAGATAGAAAAAAATAAGCATTTTTGGCATATTTTTAAGAAAGGTAAAAAGTGACTCAAGCCCACACACTAAAAAAAAGATTTTTACAGTTTACAAAGAAGTTACCTCTGAATGAGCGAACATTATCAAAAGTGGTTTGATCTGTTGTTAATGGTAAAGATAAATTTATAAAAAACATGTATTTATATATGATGAACTGAACTTTGGCCAACCCAATTTAACATTTCATTCACTAAATCATTTATTGCAGTAATGTGTTATTTGAATGCTAAAGTTAGGACTATGAAGAACTTTTCATTAGATATTTCTTCATGACAAGGGTTGATCTAAGCTTAATATAATAATTCCTTTCTTTAAAAAAAAAAAAAAGAGAAAATTGTTTCTGGTTTCCTATTAAAGCAAAGCTTCATTTAAAGAACCCCCTTCTAAATAAAAGGGCCGCTTATGATCATAAAAAATAGAATCAGTTACCCTACTTGAAATCCTGGACTGTGCTACTTACCTTTCACTTCCAGCTAATGCCCTTGGAGAAAGGCATCAACCCACCTGTTCTCTCTTCTTTCTTCTCTGCTCACCCCAGCTATGGATAAATAGTAGGACAGACTAGTTTCTTTAGCTTTGGTCAGAAGGAAAACTAAATTCACACCAGCTGTAACTTTGCTTCGGAAAAATGGGCCTTGTGTCACATCTTGCCTGTGGTGGAGGGGTTAGGTAAATACACTTTTAAATAAATCTCTTGGGTGGGGAGAGGCCTAGACCTCAATTGACTAGAATTTGATGCAACTCATGTATTTAATAAAAAGTACTTTTAATCTCATCTTAATCGATTTTTTTTTTCTTTATTTAAAAATGAAAATGGAAGGCCGTTTTCACAACGTGTAACAAGTTTGAACGTCCACAAAGCAATAATTGAAAATGCTAAGTTGATCAGTTCGGCCTCGAAATTACATGTTCTCAATCACATATATTCAGTGAGTTGAGAGAGAGAAGATATATATAGTGTGTGTACGTGGTTGAATGCCTGAAAAGATATAGATTAGTGGAGGGATGTAGATGGTGTGTGTCCCTTCATTCAATGTGTATTGGGGGGAATATACAAAGTCACTGATCAACCGGATGAATTGCTTTCAAAACCTTTTTTTTTTTCTTCTTCCTTCCTCCAATCAGTTGTTACAAGGATTTCTCCTCGATTTGATCTCGGGGGGGGGGGGTAAATTTTCTTTTTCCGACCCCCTCCCCCACATACTCCCTCTCACTCTCCTAAATGTAATTCATATATACGTTCTTCGCCGACAAACAATTTGTCTTTGATCTTTGCCGATCTTTTTTTTTTTATTCCTTATAGCTTGTGTGTGTGTGTGTGTGTGTGTGTGTGTATGTGTATATATATATATATATATATATATATATATATATATATATATATATATATATATATATATATATATGTGTTTTATTTTTTAATATGAATGTGGGTGGCATATGTCCCAAAATGAATGTACGAAGTTTTTTTTTTTTTTTTTTTTTTTTTTTTCCAAATCGAGGATGAGATTCACGCTCAAATTTATAGATGTTATTCATTTGAAAATTAGTTTGGGCCGGAGAGAAGACTTATCTCCCTTTTATTACGGACTTTTTTTTTTCTTGTATTTTATTTTTCTACACACCCCTTTAATATAATGAGAAAAGAGACGCTCGTAGTGTAACAATTATTATTGTAGGAAGTGGGTTCCGTTGCTCAAGTTAAAATCCTGAACGAGACTGTTTGCATTTCACATTGCGTTAATACTGTTGAGAAATCAATCAAACTATTCTTTCTCTAGTTATGGATAAATATTAGGACAGACTGGGCTCTTTAACCTTGCTCTAGCAACTGGTCTGGGAGAAGAAAATTTCTTAAATCAGACCAGT